>QLTV01002118.1:1100216-1142932 GCA_003457575.1 Thermophis baileyi | reverse complement strand
TTCTATTTGCTTCTATTTGCTCCTAGAAGCAGGAGGCTGAAGACACAAGCCTGATAATCAGCCTGAAGATGACGAATGAGACTTCGTCGAAACGTTGCAATGACATCTCCAACTTCACGCGGGAGAAAACCCGAATAACCACAGACCTACATACAAATACCCGTGAAAACCTCAATATATATATATATCAATATATATATAAATCTATGGCCTTCATCCAGATAGAAAAACCTTTGAACTAGCATATCATCATGAGTTATGGAGAGTCAAATAGTATTTGAAGCAGGGGAATAAATGTTGCAAAGCTTTGCACAGATACAGGCAGTTAGAGATTTGTGAGCTCTAACCTTAACCATAACTATAACCCCGTATCTGATACATGTCAGCAGGACAAAAACCCCTCTCCTCTTTCATCCCAACTTATCTCATAGGGCTGTTGTGGGGAAAATAGGAGGAGGGGGTGCTGGGTATGCTGCTTTGAGCTTTTGACCAAAAGAAGGGCTGTATAAACCAAATAAATATGTACGTACATGCATGTGGTGGTTGTTTTTTTTAACTTGGTTGTACTGTGTCTTAGCAAATGTATCATCATCATTGTCATCCATCTTTCCTACAGAGGAGAGGGTAGATTTTTATGGCAGAGGTTAGATTAGTTATTACTATCCAACCGCATCATAAATGATGGTTTGGCAAAAGATTAGGCAGATAATAGATACAATTTTGCCTGAGCATCTATCCCTGCTCCTAAAATCCACAATACTTGTAGACAGCCATAATACTCTTTGGTTACATCAGCTCCATGTAGATTTCTGTAAGAGTAGGCTGCCAGTAAAACTGATATATTTTGTTTCATGATATATATATTAATGATAATTATACCTGTCAGTATATGAACCATATTGGACCTATTGGGCTGTTAAAGTAGATATAAAATACAATAGTCCTTGACTTACAACTGGTTGCTTAGCAACCATTCAAAGTTACAACTGATTCCCCAAAAGGTGGAACTCGGTTTTGAAGTTTCGACTGCCACCTCCCTGAGGTCACATGACCACAGTTTGGGTGCTTGGCAAGCAGTCCTCACTTATGGTTGTTTGCAGCATCCCATGGTCACATGACTATGATTTTACAACATCCCCCCCCTGAAAATGAGTTTATTTCCAGTTTGGGGCAAAAATGCCACATAGCAAATAACTGGTTCACTTAGCGGCCATGGAATTCACCAAATGGCTGTGGAGTTTGCTTTATGACTGTTGTGTTCACTTAACAACTGCCACAAAAAGTCATAAATCAGGTCAGTCATATGATGACCTGCTATATGACCGTCACAACTTACAACCATATTTTGTAGGCTCTATTACATTGTAAGTCGAGGACTACCTGTACATTATGGTCTATCAGGGACATCTGGGTTAGCCCTTCTCGAGATACCGTAGTAACAGATTCATTGCACTCCTTGACTCACCTGTAATTGACATCAGCCTCAAATGGAGCCGTTCAAGTGCATATGCAAAAGGCTCCTTTTCCGAACAGAGAACCTTACATAATCTTTACTTCTGGGCTTGCGTACATTTTAGAATGGCTCCACATGTTGATGGTGGAGCTGCAGCTAAGGATATGTCAGTACTGACACTTAGGCATCCATCATCTCAATAGGTGCATTAAACTTGTGGTACCACGAGGTAATATGTTGAATAATAGTTACTGAGTGCACAGTATCCATGTTGCTATTCACAAACAATTCCACAGATGTAACTCCTTTTACATGCACAAGGCAATTGGTTCTGTGGCAATTATAATCAAACTATTGGCACCCAACTAAAAAAGTATAATTTTAAGATGCTTGTTTGCATTAGGAGAATATATGTTTCATTTGTTCCCACAGTGGTTCTGATTTCTAATTCCTTTTCCCACCACGTCTCTTCTAAAGAACCTCTTTTCTCTTTCTGTCTTGTGCCAAGGTCTCTGGTGGTGTCTCCTTTATCATCTGCCTGTATTCTCTTAGGGAGCTCTATCTCACAAACTTAAGAACTGTGACTGTGAAAATTGCAAAGGGCTTGTCTAATTCTTTCTAGAGATCAAGGAGAAAGCGTGAAGTGGAATAAAGTGCCTCATGGTTTGCAGCTGCTCCAGGTACGTAAATAATGCGGGCAGAAAAAAAACAACACTGGCAGCAGCCAAACTTTTGGCATTCTTTTTTTCCCCCCTGAAATCTTTTTGCCAGGCTCCACTCAAGCTTTATTCCTTCTTTCTACACAAAACAGGGACATTCACTCCAGCTTGTAGTACAGCTTGCATCTAGATCCCTTTTACAGGAAATAGTATATATGTTTATGCTTCTGAGATCAGAATAAGTCGTTTTTATTTTTAAGAGGAGGAGCCCATCCCAAATAAAATCAAGTAGCTGAATTCCACTGATTTTAGTGGGAGAATCAAAGAAAGGCTTAAATGTGTATTTATGTGTGTGATACATGAAGGCTACATTTGACCAATTACGTTAAAAGCGTGAAGTTAAAAGTATACAGAAAGATAGGTCGTCTTAGTTCTGTCTATTTATACTGAAACGCTTGTTTGCTGAAAGCAGATGAAAACCTTAGGGGGGAAAAATTTGCCACACTTATCCTAGGACAGAAACAATTCAGTTCAAATGCTTTCACCAGTCTACTTTGTAAATCCCATGAATTGTATGCCAATTTCATGTAGATATATAAGCTTTTATCATGATTTATATGGCAGTATTTGATTGATTCTCATCAGGATTCAAATCCCTTTAATCTGAAACCTTGGGTTTGAATTTTGTTATTTTGCTGAGTGTGAGTCCCATTCTTACAGAAACCTTCTAAAGTATCCTCTACAGAGTGATGCTTATTGATACCATCTTCTAATTTCACAGTACTGATATTTGATGAGAAGAAGAATATTGTGTGACACATTCAGAATGACACTCCCTGATATGAAGAGCATCGTGTTTTTAATAGTCATTATGGTAAAATTCTTGTTATCCAAGGAAATAATTTATTAGATTATTTTCACTGGTTTTGTTAGTGAAAATCATTCTTACTATTGCAACTTCTATTCGTATGTTTTGCAGTCTTCTTGAATATATGATTTCTCCTAAGCTGCAAAAAAATTATGTCCATTTAGAGCTACAATTCTCATCATCCACAGTTATTTTGGCCATGGTGATGGGAGTAGTCCAAGTAATGTGGAAAAACCAGGTTGATAAAAGTTAACTTAAATTCTTCTTTTTTGTGTGTATTTGCCTTCAAGCAGTGTTGACTCCTGGCAAATGCTTGGATAAATCCCCACAGCTTTCTTGGTAACAAGTGGTTTGCCCTTGCCTCCTCCTTCAGATGGTTAAAAACAGTTTAAAACAATCAGTTGCTGCAGAAATATTAGAGAACAATAAGCATCAGTAGACATGAATTTGCACATTTTTTAAAAATCCATAATAATTCAAAGATATTCATGATATATTTCCATGTATTGCAAAATAAGCACAAGTGGCAAACATCTTCTGTCTGTGGATGATCTGGAAGACACATAATCTATAAGTAGGTTGGTACAAAGTGTTAAATTTGGAGAGTATTTTCTCAAACTAGAGGCTTTGAGGTCAGTACAATTATCTTGAATTGAATTCAGAAAAAGACAATTACTGTAAACCAGGGCTTCTCAATTATTTTCTGTTACGCCCCCCCCCTAGGAAGAAGTAAACATTTCGCGCCCCCCAACTCTGCCGCAACTGTAAATAGTATCATTTGTCTATAAAATTGTTATAAGTACACCTCTGCATAACATTTTTAGACACAGTAAACATACCGGTCTTTCCTCGTCTCCCACCATAGTCACAGTGAAGCCAAGCACTACATACGCTTTGTCATATTTCCTCGTCTTAGCTTTCGGGAGACTTACGTTTGTCTCATTATCTCCGTCTCTCTCCGCCTTTCTTTTCATCCCTGTTAAATATTTTTCCATGGTGTCTCTTAAGGGTTTGTTATCTACACTTCATATCTCCTGCTCTGTGCTGTGTGCTTTTGTTCGGTGCAAAAAACCCCCACTCCCTGCGGCAAAAAAAAAGCATGTTCCCTGGGGTCACACACGCCCCCCCCGGCATCGCTCTGAGCCCCCCCAGGGGGGTGCGCCCCACTATTTGAGAAGGACTGCTGTAAACCAACACACATTTCTTTGAACTTGATAATAAGTTTTCCCATGCAATCTCGGCAAGAAATCATATCTGCTGCTAACTGCTTTTGGTGTTGTTGATAGATATATTAATAACAACAAAAACAGCAGGAAACATAGACAGATACACATACAAGCGGAGCTCCACATATGCTACTCACTGCATTAGTGTAAATAGAAAGTCTTTAAAGAATTTCTAATTGTGGCATATACTAATCAGCATCTGGAGCATCTGGATTCTGCCTGCCAAAAACTGTTTATGGATTAAATGAAAATGAAAATGACCACAACCAGGACAGAATCCAGGTCAACAGATGCTAAATAATTCAGTATACTTATTTATTAATCAAATGCCATAATTGGCCACCTGATCTTTGACTTGA
The DNA here is from genome assembly GCA_003457575.1 of Thermophis baileyi. Taxonomy (NCBI): domain Eukaryota; kingdom Metazoa; phylum Chordata; class Lepidosauria; order Squamata; family Dipsadidae; genus Thermophis; species Thermophis baileyi. The sequence continues at coordinate 1,138,367 of QLTV01002118.1, read as the reverse complement.
ATTATAGTACAAAAATATGGGAGGTGCTTTCATCAGATGATTTCCAACATGTTATGAAAATCAAAAGTATGTTTAAAATGAGTTACTAATTCTTTGGTTTCAATTTTACCTTAGAAGCTGCAAATTATGGTTTTTGTTCCGTGTAGATATTCTTAATGAGTTTCTGTTCTTTAAAATGAATAATCTAAATAGTCATGCTTTTCAGTTGACCGTTTCACTTTTAATGATAAACAGAAATAATTTGTTTGACCTTTCTCTTTGTTCTGCAACCTAATGCACAGTAGTCACAAGCAGTGATGAATGGCTTGGCACTCTTTTTCCTGTTCTTCTTTTCAGTTGATCAGAAATAGCAGGCAGTGTCCCTGGGTCTGGGGCGGGGGGGGGGTTGGTCATAAATTCTTGTCATAAACATCCACTTTAAACTTAGTCCTTTTTGTTATCAAGAAACAGTTGATAATAAAAAGAATAAGAATAAAAAAGAAGAGGACTGCATCATTGAACAAGAAATCCGAACAAAGTGTATGGGAAGTGAAGCAAAACTGCAGTTCGTTCCTCTTGACCTCAGATATCATTTTTTTGCGAAGTGCAGGAGGAGAAAAACACCTAACATCTTTAGAAGCTAAGCTTCCCTCTTGGTCTTCCAACCAGTTTTTCAGATACAAAATCCCACAGTCACAATGCCATGGATTCCTAGATAGATTGATGATCTTCAACACCTGAAGATGGTCAAATGCTCCTGCAGGTATCGTGGCTAGCTTATTGCCTTGGAGGTACAACTCTTGTGTTTGACTTGGCAAAAGTGGAAGCACCATCATTCCCATGAAGCTACAGTTCAGTTTTAGTGGACTGTTTCCTGGTGGAGAGCATGTACAGTGGTGTGGACAGTGGCTTGCAAAGGCAGCTTCAAGAAACAGAAGAATCAATAAACCTTGACATGGGATCATTCTGAAAATTTAAATGAGGATTATTGTATAAAGAAACAAATTAGTGTAAGTTTATGAACATTTAGTTTTGCTCAACATTCTCCACAACAAACCTGTAAAATATGTTGAAATAACTCAGGGGTATCCAACCTTGGCAACTTTAAGACTTGTGCATTTCAACTCCCAGAAATCTCCATCCAACATGGCTGGCTGGGGAATTCTGGGAATTGAAGTTCACGGGTCTTTGGACACCCCTGATGTAAATTAATATTTCATGCTCATAGTATATTTGAATAGGTGATTAAATATTTTAATATTTTGTGCTGCTTATCAAAGATCCCCCTTGGAGTTGAGGTTTACTTTAACATTATAGTTAAAAATATTTTCATATCAGACACAGAATGAATTTAGCTTTTGCAATATATGATAGTCTACATCTAAGCTGAATCTTCTCCTGACTGCCCCTTTCAAATAAGAAATCAATAATTTTATAAGCAGCCAGCAGGAAGGGAAAGTTAATTTTCATACAAACAATTTATTTCTCATTGTGTTAGACCATCTGTGAAGCACAAGATGAATGTTTTCCTTCAAAGGTAAGCACTGATCTTTACAAAGGCTTATGCATAGAAACGTTTTTCTCAGTTCTGAAGTTCAGGTCTGAATCTTTTCAGTTCCTAAATGGAATTGTGGGCACAACCTACTTACAGAGAAATGCATTAGGATGCTCAGAATGCAACATTTTTTTACAGAATAAATTAAACATATTCAGCCCTAGGGGATGTTGTTTTGAAATTATGGTAAAGTGGATTCTAGTAGGTTTTGAAGTGGAGGATCACATCTTTTTCACGGAATCAAAAAATAAAATAAAATCCAAAACTTGAGGAAACTTTATTGGTCTGCTATGCTTATGCAAAATTTAAAGAGTTGTGATACATAGTACAACACCAATTTATTAGATTTCACTTGGACAGTCATAAAAGAGTGATCTACCAAAGGAGGAGGAATGGACAGATTATTAAATTTAATTCACATCTGTGATCAGCAGGAAATTATTGGGTAATCATGAGAAAGCCATTATCAGAATCCTTTCTGTGTAATAGAATTATTGTAAGAATAAAGTAAGTGGACATTTATTATCTCAGTGGATGAAGGATAGGAATATCACAAAAGCAGCCAGTTCTGCATATCCTGCCTCTATTTACAGATAGTCTTTGACTTAGGACCACAATTGATCCCAAAATTGCTGTTGCTAAGTGAGACATTTGTTAAATGAGTTTTGCCCCATTTTACGACCTTTTTTGCCACAAGTGTTAAGTGAATCTGGCTTCCCCATTGACTTTGCTTCTCAGAAGGTCGTAAAAGGAGAAATCACATGACCCCGGGACACTGCAACCCACCTTAAATATGAATCAGTTCTCAAGCATCTGAATTTTGATCACATGACCATCGGGATGCTGCAATGGTCGTGTGAAAAATGGTCATGAGTCACTTTTCCAGTGTTGTTGTAACTTGGGTCACTAAATGAACTGTTGTAAGTCGAGGACTACCTGTGTGCTGGTGGCACTCTTTTTGAAAGGCTGAAAATGTAGGCCAGTGGAATCATCTGCTTAGTCAAGGAACAGATAGGTGGAGCTGAATGCAGAGCAGAAAATAATCCGAAGCTGTTATCTCAGGCGTTGCTCATTTCCAAGCTGGTTGGAAAGACCAAAAAACGCAACCCCAACTCATATAAAAAACACCTAACTAGGAAAAGCTTTCCCACCCTTACCTAGAAGTGCTCTCAGGCCTGCTGTGGTCACTGAAGCCTTATTGATTTTTTGGGGGGTGGGGGTGGGGTTAGGATTTTTTTTTTTTTTTTGTATTTACCTTTCTAGACATTTAGGATATTTTATGGTTTTTCTTTCTGTTTTTATTCTCTTTTATAACGTTAGCGGCGCAAAGTGTTCTGTCTCTAAATTTGATAAAACAAATAAAAGCAAATAACTTTGTGGGCCTTACATCTGGAGAGAAATGTATAGAATTCAAGGAACTTTAAAGCAATAGCTGAATATACCACTACGAGCGAAGTGAAGACAGGGGAGAGATGGTGGGGAGGGGCCCTGTTTTGGCCCTTCCCCCTTTGCAGCTGCTGCTGTTTTGCATGTAGCAGCAAATTCGGCTGTATTCTCAAAACAAGGCAAAATGCCTGACTCTGATAGTAAGCAGCAAAATGTGAGGCATGCAATTTTTCAAACAACCCGTTCAAAAAACTTAATTATGCATCATAGGGTAAAAGCAAGTATTTAAAGCAATTAAAGCCATTCATGTAAAATTACTCTTTTATATCGTTCATATATGCCCTGAAAATATTAAATGTTTATTTTAAAAAATCTATTTTCATTTTAAAAAGTAGGTCCTCTGTATTTAAGTAAGGACCTGCCAAATTCAGATGTTTCACATGTGAATCTGCTTTTTTATTTCTCCATATAGCTTTCACTTAATGTTCTTTAGCCCCGAGTATGCTTAGTTCTCTTTTGGGGTTCCTTCCTTCTGTGGTTTTATTTTACGGATTGGGGGTGCCATTTCTAAAAATCCTTAGGTGCCCCCAATCTTGCTTTCACATATGGATAATAAGCAATAACCTGAACAATGGAAATGGAAGGTTTATGATAGATTCTGCTATCTTATGATGGAAGACCACTTATTCTATTAAGTTAGCAATAAAATGGAAACCATTTAAAAAATTTAGAAACTCTACAGTATAAAATGGAAGAGTTTTGGATAACAACAATAATTAATAATGATGTTGTAGTGCCTAGAGACAGCAGAAGAGAAGAGAAAGAAGTGGAGAAAAATCCCAAAATACAGAGACTTGCAAATAGAATAGAATGACTATGGCAAAAGAAAGCAAAGATAGTTAAAATAGTAATAGGCACCTTGGGCCCAAAACACCTGGAGCATCACTTGAACATCATTGGCATTGACAAAATCACCATCGGTCAATTGCAAAAGGCAGCTTTACTTGGAATAGCTTACATCCTACAATGATACTTTTAACCCTATCAAACAACATCTGCCTATGCCAGGACCTTGGGAAACATTTGATAGATGAATAAAAATGCCATATCCAGTCTAAACATCTGGCTGACTGTACGACCAACAAAAACAATAATTTATTTTTATTACCATTGGGGGCTTTTTTTGCAGTTTTTTGCTTTTTTTCTCTTTAGAAGTATGAAAAGACATAATAAACACCTTTGATACTAGAAAAATAACTTACCTCAAGCCAAAGACACATGAGAACGTCTTCTGCACACCTTTGCATTCTCCTAATTTTGTTTGTAAATATTTACATTGATTTTCAGCATCTCAGCTTTCAACCCTGTGCATTTTTCAATACAGGAAAAGATAGAGCTGATTCACAGACCACGTCACCTTTCCAAAGTTCTCCGGGAAACTTTTTGCACATGATCCATTTTCAGTGGGTGGCATAGTTATTCCATCTTTCTGTGGGTTGTTACAATGAGAACTGTAATCAACAGCACGCCCTATGGAAATCCATTTGATTGGCTATGTAGGAAGTGTCCCGAAGCTTATGAAAGAAGTGGCCGGGGAAGATAAGCTTGTGATACTCCCTCATCCGCCATTGCAGCTTAACTTACTCTGTCTCTGGAAGAATTCCCCTGATAACAACACCCTGGTTCTTTCTGATAAGGAGAGCTCTGCTTATTAAAAAAGCTGCACTCCTTCAACAATTCTCCAAGACCTCTAAAGTTTATGTTTCCCAGAACAACATTTTTACATTCTCTGCTATAACTGACTTCAGTTCTGATTTCCAAAAATATCTTTAAAATAAAGAAGCTTTTTTAAAAAAAAATATGGAAAGTGAAAATTAGTACATGTCTACATTGATGTGAATTCAATGAACAAAAATCAAGGACTTTATTTCAGATGTTTCAGATGTTCATAAAATTATCTGCTACAACGTCCTACCTGTCAACAACTACTTCAGCTTCAACCACAATACATGAGCACACAACAGATACAAACTCAAAGTGAACCGCTCCAAACTCGATTGCAGAAAATACGACTTCAGCAACAGAGTGGTCAATGCCTGGAACTCACTACCTGACCCTGTGGTCTCATCCCCAAATCCCCAAAATTTTAACTTTAAACTGTCTACTGTTGACCTCACCCCATTCCTAAGAGATCTGTAAGGGGCGTGCATAAGCGCACCAGCGTGGCTACCGTCCCTGTCCAAATGTTCCCTTTTATTTGTACTCATTTTATGTATTAAAATAATGTTATACTTATGTATATTATCAAATACGTACTTGACTAAATAAATAAATAAATAAATAAATAAATAAATAAATAAATAAATAAAATTTAAAAAAAGAATGGTAGGACACGTGTCAGGGTTTTCTTTCCATTTTGCCTGCTACATGAAACACTCATGTAGCAGGCCAAATGAAACACTCATGTAGCATTCCTAATGAACTTTCTAGAGCAGAAAATATTTTCATGTTAATTTTACATGAAATAAAATGATCTAGGTTTACCTTTGCACAAAAACCAATTATCATATATAGTTAAACAGCAATAATGATGGAATTTAAACACCACACACATAATGGAGCTGCAACTCATTAATTTATAAATTATGCAAAGTTTACAATACAGTTACATTTCTTTGCACATCATTAGTGAAGGAGTTGTTTCCATTGCTTAGGGGTTTTTCAGGCAGTTATCATAAAATAGCAAACTATAATATTTTCAGCAAAGAACAGTGTTCTATAAAGCAAAAGAGATTGCTAGTGGTTTTGAAGACTTAGGGGTCCAACCCTGGGGTTTCCAATAGGGAAAATCCCTAATCCAGGCCAGTTTTCTTTGTGCAAAAAAGCTTTTTCATTTCTTTTGATGAATTTGGATAATGTTGACCTCCCTTTTTAAAAAAAAGAATGACCCAAAAACTAAAAATGTTGGCTGTCTACTTGTCCTTCCCATGGTATCCATTGATTAATATGAGTGACATACAGAGGTGGGTTCCTCCTGGTTTGGACCGGTTCGCCCGAACCGGTAGCGACCCGCTGTGACGTCACGATGACGTCATGGATCCGGTTCGGTCGGTGCCAGTCCGTGGATGTCGCCATCTTTTTTTGGAATTTTTTTGGATTTTTTTTTTGGGGGGGGGTTGGAATTTTTTTCTGGTTTTTTTTTCCTTCTGCACTTGCGCAGAAGCCAAGTTTCCAGCACTGCCCGTGCGGCGCCATCTTGTTTTTGGCTTCTTTTGGGGGGGGGATTTTTTTATGTTTTTGCACTGCGCATGCGTGCGCGCGTGAAGCGCACGTGTGCCCACATGACACGCCCACGCAGCGCGGGAGGAAGCAAACCAGCAGCGAGGTAAGTTAGAACCCACCCCTGGTGACATAATACTGGCTTGAAACACAGCTGCTGAGCACAAGAATTCAAGGGCAATGGTTGCCCCTTCATTGTGGATTTCTGGATTGAGGCTTCCTTGACTAATTGGCTTAGTTCTTATCTGGTATGCTAACTGCACCTTTTCCTAGATCAGAAAGCCCTTCAGACAGCCACTTATATCCTAGTTGCACTGTGTCTTGACTACTGCAATACTATCTACATGCGGCTGTCGGTGGTCACCCAGAAGCTCCACACAAGTCATGGGCATGGTTCCATATGACCATGTAGCATCTCTGTTTCACGAGCTACACTGGTTGCTGGTTTGCTTCCTGGTGTGATTCAAGATGCTGATTACCTATAAAGTTCTACATAGACTTTGGTTACTTGAGGGACTGCCTGCCTCTGTATCTGCTGCAGCCAATTGGATCTGGCAGGGTTGGCATGCTCTGTATTCCTTTGATTAAACTATTGGGACTCCTGAAGGGTGCCTTCTCTGTAGGCAGCACCTGCCCTTTGAGACAAGGTTCTCTCCGAGATCTGGATAGACCTCCACTCTGCTGCTGTTGTTTAGAAGAACATCAACAACTGGCTTTTTACCCAGGCCTATGGCAAGAAAAAAAGAGTAAGACCCTTCACTTCGTCATGCTTTTCTTGTTTTATCTTTATGTTTTATTGATTTGATTGTAATTCCTTTGACTTTTGTGAGCTACATAGGGTTGTTAGGAATCCACTAACATACAAGTTTAATAAAATTATGGTTTGTTGCAGAGTCAGGTGTGGTATTACCATTTTTTATCATTAGTTAGGCTTGCAATGGCTGCTATGAGGGTAGATCTCTGACATTTGGAAAGCCAGTCCCTTTCTGTAATACCATAGGTTAATAAACTTTCCCCACTGGGAATTCTATAAATATGTTGGGACTATACTTCCCTGAGCAGCCAGCTAACATTTCCAACAGTGATGTGTTTGCTTGGGAATTCTGGCAATTGTAGTTCCTCTTAGCAGTAGAGAACCATGCGGGAAAGGACTGATATAGTGCATGATTTATATCTCATATAACCCATGGGAAAAATGGGAGTATTAAGTCCAGGTTGATGAAATAAATTAAGTAAAACATTTTATCATTTGTAAAAGGGCTTAGACTTTAAGGAGATAATGATAATCCTTGATAAATCCGGGGTCTTCCATGCTTAGAGCAGTTTCATTTAAATTTATGGTCAAGACTAACTGAATTTATATCCAGACTAACTTAAATTACATATTTGTAATATGTTACAATGATTAAATTTTGATCCAATGCTAGTTAGATAATTGTAACTTCATGCAAATTTATTTATTTTTGGCATGCTCTCTCTAGCATAAAAAAATGATTTTTGATGAAAAACACTTAAATTCAGACATGATATCACCATGTAGAATATAGATCACAAGGACAGGTGTCTTCTGAGCATAACTGAGAGCTCTTCAATAATTTGTAGTATATTTGTGGAATAAAATAAAGAAAACCCTGGAAATTTGTGTTGTGGAACTCTTTACTAGAATTGGTGGAATGTGAACTATCAATTTGCTTCATTTAAATCAATAAATCCAACACAATTTTCAGTGATACAGTGCTTATTAAATAATAGGAGGCATGATGGTGCATTATTCTGAAATGATTATCACACCAGTTATGGACTAGGACTACTCAGCCTATATACATTCGAGACTAAAGTTGTTTGAAGCAAATTGATGTCCTTGGATACTTCCATATTCTAATCTAGGTAACTCTCAACATTCACTAGCAATACAAAAACTCTGCAATTTGTCCATTTTTCCTCCCTTAATTCTTCTTAGAGCAAGCAAGAAAATAAATAATAAATACATATTAGGAAATAAATAAAGGGAAAATACAGAAAGATCATAAATGGAAACCATTGTAACACCCCCCCCCCAAATATACTGTAGATATCTAGAATATGGTAGTGCAATTTCACATTAAAAGAATCATCTGAAACAGAGCTTGGCAAAAAGCCCAAGTAGAACCCTGTGAAGGAAATATGGATGTATTTGTGACACAGCCACCAAACTCACTCATCAAATTGCTGAATAATTAAGTGTCCATATTTTTTAAAAAATAATAATCCCTTCAGTAAATGGATTGGTAACTTCCAATTTCTAAATGGATAGGGATTGCAATGCTGCAAAAATAAACTATTTTCCAATGCTAAATATTCTGACCATAAAATATTTTACTAGCAAAACCATAATTTATAGAATATAACTTTCTAATTCAAATTATTTTTTTCAGATGGAATTGTAAAAGATGAAAGCTCTAAATTCTCTGTCCTGGTATTCAGTGAATATGTGAGTAACTCAATTTTTTAATATGTAAGAATATGCTTTACTACCACACTGAACAAAGTTTGTGTAAGATCAGGATTATTTATTCTCTTTGTGAATGATTATATGGCTGCATGACTGAGTGCCATAGCAACAGAACCTGTGATGCATGGAAACACATTTCAATTATGCATATCGGAGCATTAATAAGTATAGTACAATTACATAGCAAAATAACGTATACATCTGTCAGAATTATTGGCTTATTATCAATGATAGTGATTATTGACATACACACATGGAAATGTGTGTGTGAGAGAAAGTGTGATATCTTCACCAAAAGAGGCCTTTAGTTGTGACTATAGATACTTTCAGTTCATAAAAATACAATATTACATGGGTGGTTTTATTCTTACAGCATCTTATTGCCCACTGCAGCATTTCATTTGGACTTCTGATTTTCCAGGTCATGGAACTGTAGCAGTGGGACTTCAGAAGGATGCTGCTTTCTGCTGGCTTGGAAAACTAACTGTTTTGAACGTTGCAAAACACATGCTGCTAAAATTAAGACAATGATTGCCAAAATAATCAGACCAAAGTCCCTCAAAAAAAAATCACGGCAACTGATTGGCAGGGGTTTCCTACATCCCTCCAGTTCATTCCCTTTCAGCTGGCTCAAGGCTTTCATATTTAGAGAAGCTGGAGTTTTACAGGTAGCCTTTGCAAGAGAACTTTTATTGAAGTCTGCCAGCCATTCCTTGAGATATAAAATAGAGCAGTCACAGTGCCAAGGGTTGTTGGAAAAATTAATTTCCTCCAAGTTGGTCAAGCTATCCAAAGCACCAAGAGGAACAGTGGTCAAATTGTTGTTTTGCAGATGAAGAATTTTGATGCTCGAGTTCAGGAGGGGCATCTCCTTGAGTTCCATCAAATTGCAGTTTGCTGCCCAACCCCAGGAATCAAGAGTCTTGCAAGGACAGAGCATGCAGATCCAAGCTTGGGTTGTGTTTAAGAACAACAACATGATTAGCCCTTTGATCATTGAGATTATTGTAGCTGTGTTGCTTGTAGCTGTGGAACAAAACAAAAAAATACACAATGTAATATGTGTGAGCTCATGTCTGTCTTTTCAATTAGAAGATGGGAGTTATATCCAAGAACATCAGGAGGTGACAGTGGTGCTGCCCAAACTGTGTGGTTAAATTTGGACCCAGAAGGCAATCCTTGTTAAAGCCATTTTATATTCTTAGTTAGACTTCCCAAGTCTTCTACATGGGAAGAAATTTGATCACCAAAATGTCATGATAAGATAGTGACTGGAGAACAAATATGGATTCCTCACTGGCCCTATCTCTTAGATGATCCCTCTTCTCTTCTTCCATCTTAGTTTAGATTTCTCTTTTCACCTCAATTAGCCTGCTCAGCAGCCATAAGTATTCATATTTTTTGGGATGCTGATGCTTTTTTTAGTTCAACAATAATATTTGGCCTTTGAATACATTAACCCCATGTTCCAATTCCAGCCTTTCTCAGTTGGGGTTCTATGAGAGATTGTGATTGAAAAAGAAAACTTTGCATGCCACCTAATGCTAGCATTCACAGTGGTAGGAATGTTCATGCATTGCAACTCACGTTTGCTGTTTTTGTAAACATTGTAAAATGTGAATTGTGTAGGTTAGAAATGAGTTGTATTGTGGAGTTTGCATACATTTTGTTGTTTTTAGGCAAGGTTCCCTGGGACCTGAACATTATTTCAAGAGTTCCACCAGGGCAAAATAATTGAGAAAGGCTGGTCTATTCAAATTTAGTCAACTCCAGAACTTTCTAAAAACTGAATATGACTCCATTCTGAGGAGTTCTGCAGAGACTATGATTTGTGGGGGAGGCCCTAAAGAGGTTCTGGAGAGTCATAAGGCCCTTTTTGCCTACATTGTTTTAACCTCTTCCTTCAGGCCAATGTTTCTCAACCTCTGCAACTTTAAGATGTGTGGACTTTAATTCCCAGAAATCAGGTTCACATATCTTCAGGTTGCTGTGGCTATGAAATACTGCTTTAGGTGATAACCTGTCATAGTAGTCATTTAGTAGTTTTCAGAATTGATACAGATCACCCACTACATTAGTGTGTCTCTCTCTCTCTCCAAGGAATCACCACTGCTAAGTGATAAGGAGGACTCTTCTACCAGGCAGTAAATTCCTATATTCACACACAGGATCACACTACTAAAAAATTAAGCTCTTTTAAAATAACATGTCTCTCTCTCTCCCTCTCCCTCCCTCTCCCTCCGTCTCTCACCCTCCCTCCCTCCTTCCCTCCCTCTTCTTTTTCTGTTCTGTCTTTGATGGCTCATTCAGCTGCTCATTTTCTGGAGACTACAGCTTGCATTGTTGGTGATACATTATACAGCAAACATCGATGCATCTTTCATAATCTGATGTTATCATAAAAGCTTTGCTTTTCAATGGAGTCAATGCATGCATTCAGTTGAGATGAAGTGCTAAATAAGCCAATGACGCACAGGTGTTTGAGGCTTTGAGTTCTATACTTCTTATGTATGCGTTCTTTTTCTTAAGAAATGACACTCTACCTAACATAGACAGTGATCTGATGTTTTAAATGGGTCTTTGAATAGTTGTAATGCTATGTGGATGACCAACTTTTCTAAGGCAGCACAAATAAAAGCCAATCAGATAGTTATTCTCGTATATATTGGATGTGCATTAACTTTATTTTTTTATTTATTTGATTTCTATAGCCCCCCCATCTCAACATGTGACTCTGATTAGCTTTATCATTCATAAAATCACAGAACTGTGGAGTTTGAAGAGACCACAAGATTCAGGTAATCCAACCTCCTTCAGTGTGCAAGAAAACCAGTTAAACTGTTCGCAAGAGGTGGCTGACCAGCCTCTTCTTAAAATCTTCTAGAAATAGAGAATTCATAATAGGCAGAATGGAAGTGGCTTGAGTCAGTTTCTTTGTCTTAGGGCTGAGAGAAGTGACTGACCCAAGATCACACAGGTAGGCTTGTGCCTAAGGGAGGACTAGAACTCAGTGTTTACTGATTTCTAGTCAAACACCTTAACAACTTTACCAATTATGGGTGTTAAAAATGTTCCATTCTATATGTCAAATGTGCTAGGTGTTCCACTGATCTCACCAGTGCAAAGTAGAGAAGAAAAAAAAAAGATTTTGATAGACTGTTTCTTCTAATGAAGCCTAGAATAATCCACCAAGGGCTTATAGGTTTTGTTCAAAGTACAATAACACTCTATTACTACATTCAATTTTATTATATAAATTGTCCCTAAGAATCTTTAGAACTTTTTAAAGTACAGAGAGATGGTGCTCAGAATGCATTTATAAGTCAGGGTAAAATGAATGATTCCCCAAAAGGAATATTTAATCCTCATCTTAGTATGAAGTACTATTTATTAAAATGATTAGCACGGAATATAAAGTTGAGACACCCGTGTCTCTGCATTGCATGATTACTCAGCACTTCCAATGCAGTCCTCTGCACACTTATTTGGAAGTTAAGTCTCTTGAGGTCAGTCACATTTGCTCTTAATGGATTAAACTGTTAGTCACTTTCTTATCTGGAATATAACCCACATAACCTGCTAATTTTAAACAGTTAATGTGATGGTAAACCAAATTTCATTTGTAAAATATTTAGACTTGGGATGCCATTCCTGTCAGTTGCCTCATAGACATTTAACTGAAATTCAAAGAGATGTTGAATGAATGGGAATAAGCAGGAGGGCTTCAGTAATTTTCAGGGGACAGGGGCTTCCATTTGCCTATCTAGGCAAGGGCTGAGCCACCTATAGATGGTCAAAAACTACAAACAACTTTTGGGAATGTAGACAAGGGCTACAAGAAGGCAGCATGATGAATAGCATGCAAGTTTCCATTCCTCACGGGAGTTTGGAAGGAATTTCATGTCTTTTAAAATGATTGCGTACGTGCATTGCTCAGCTTCCCTTGGTCTTCGCAGTGGGACACTGGCATAAGGAGGCCAGAGGAGCAAAAAGATGCCAGAAGAGGGGAAAACAGAATTGGTGAGGAAGAAAGAACAGCAAAAAAGATCAGGCAAGATAATGCAGTTGCATTAGCTTTGTGAAGTGGAAAGGACTGGGTGAATGGGGTTTCAACTCAGATCTCCACCATCCTTGTTTACACTAGCCTTGTCCTCAACTTGACTCTTGTGGATGCATGAAGATGGCATGCTGGTTGGGAATTCTACCCAGAGGCTACTTTGGTCAGTACATTCCACTGGCTGTCTGGGTCATCTTGCTTTTTATGCATGGTGGTCCATTAAGAGGAACAGTATTTACAGTAGGAAAAAGGTGATTTGTTTTTGTGGGTGTGTTTATTCAAGAAGAAACTATGACATGAAATCAGGTTTTAGCTGTTTAAAGATGGATCTGCTGCAGATTATCTTCAGCAGTTTAACATGAAAAATAAGCAAGGTAAAAGAAGAAGAGAAAAGGTGCAAAAAAAAAAGGAAAAGAAAGAGAAAGGTGCAAGCTAAAAGAATTGAATCATATTTCTTACCTTTTTTATTTTTTTGTTTAAATAGAGGCTGTGTTCTTCTCACTGAGGCTTCTTAACAGGCACCAATGGAGCAAATGCAATAAGTGGTTTTTGAACTCAGGAAGGAAATGAGTTTAGCAAGGGCTCCCCACAGAAGACAAGTCTCCATCATTATCTCCTGAACTCAAGGGCCATTCAGATGCAGGATGGGTGTTTCCTGCGGTGGTGGAAGGGGGGAGAGCTTCCTTTAAGGATGCACATCTTTCTCTCTCATCCTTGCTCTATGCACTCCTCACCAACAAAGTATTCTACCCATATCGATGGTTTATGAACGTTGGTCAGTCTAATAATGAGACATTGAGGCTGCAGGGATAGAAACAAACTTGGTCACATGGACCACCACCGGTCTCACTCAATAGAATGCTGCTTCAGAGAGAATTAGGCATGACAGGAGTGACATTTGGGCCCAGTGGTTTTGGCTGGAAAAATAAGGTAAGTGAAGTGCACAAGTGAACAGTGGCCCAGGTAGTACTGTCTGAAGCAGATTGGTTTTAAATGGATGAGATTTGCCTGACTCTGCAGGGGCATCCACAGGGGTGGTCAAGAAAGTCAGGATGGCATCTGCAACCATGCAATTGAAACCCGTTGTTGTTGTTTTTACATGTGTTACATGCATGGGCCATATAAAAAAGTCATACTGTTGCAGCTGACTTTTTTTGGCTCCCTTCCCATGGACACCCCCATGCCTCTGCTTTTGACTAGGTTAATAAACAGCTGCCAAGTCTTCATGCTTTATGATTATCATAGAAAATTTTGGAACTTGCAGGCCAGCTCTCCTCTCCCTCAGATTTTTATACACATCATCCTCACATAACCATGATTCTTCATCCCACAAAGCCTATGCAGAAGTTTAAAATATCCAATGCAACTTTAAATTAATCACAATTTTGTATGTTTGTAACTTGGGCTCCCTGCCTCTTAAAATTGATGATAAATGATTGTCTTAAAAGAAAAATGAGGAGTCAAAAGAAATCTCAGCATTAAAATTATGCCATGCTCCACCACCTGTTTTGAGACACTGTTTAATTATTATTTATTTTGAAAAACTGGCCTAAAGGGTATCTAGGTCTATTCCTTAGAACTCTAAAGATTAATTGGTAATCTTTCCTTATAAGATGATTTATAGTACACATTTGTTTCTTAACATTTAAGAGCTGCTTGAAAAATAGCTACAAGCAGGAGAATAAACCTTTTCAACCCTTTTCAAAATGATATTCATGTGGAAATAGAAATGGTTCCCATTAAAATTAACACCCTGTCAGCTTGTCAGTTCTGTTGCCACAATCTGTTGCTCAAGAGACTCTTAATGAATGCAGCGCTGGAATTGGCCAGCAAAGATTCAGTCAGTCAGTTCAGCACACTCCCCCCCCCCAAAATGTATTTTCTGCATTTCCTGTCCACCTCATCAGACTGTGTGAGGAGAGGGGAAGATGTTGTGATTCGGAGAATATTCATGGAGCGGATTTCTAAATGAAGTCCAAGTGTTATTCCTCCTCTTCACTTCACTTTATTTTACTCTATATTATTCCCATCAAAGCACTCCTAGCTTCAAACTAGTCTGTTCTCTGGAGGCTCCAAAAATGTAAAAACAATCAGCTGAGGGAGAGCATTCGCGGGGGGAGGGTCAAAAAAGTCAAATGGCAGTTGCACAATTGAAAGCCCACCTGTGTTTTTATGTGTGTTACTTTAATTATGGGTGGGCCATGGTTTCCATAATGTGAATGTGGCCATTTGATTTTTTTATACTTCCTCTTGAGGATGCCCCTGATCTGAGAAATATCTGTTTGCTTCCACTATGAGTAGACATAGCCACCAGATTAAAATTGGCTAAGCATTTAATAAGTAAGAAATTTGTTGATTATTATCCATTCTCCTACTTTATGAACTGGTTGGTTATTCCATTGATTTCAATATATTGAGAAACAGGCTTTCCAAGCCAATTTTCTTCCCTACTTCCGATTTTCTTTTCCAAGCTGCCACTCATCATTACTACCTTTTTATTTATTTGTTTAATTTATTATATGTGCATGCCACCCATCTCACCTAGAGGTGACTTACGCTTGTTTCTCCCTTAACATGTTCCATTTTAGAACTGAAACCTGTTTTTTTTTTCCTCAGCATCACTCGGGCAATTCTGTTGACATATATTCAAGTTCACCCACAGAAAAAAAGAAGACAAAAAAGCTGAATTTCTTCTGAAATAATTCTGGAGTAGCATTAAGTTATTTTACTTTGCTCAGACTCTTTTGCTAGCATGATAGGTGTCACTATTGGCCCAGAGAAACCCAGCACTCAGCTGAAGTTCAGTTATTCTCTTCTACAGCCACTGGTCCCTCCAGAATGAAGAAAGAGGAATCCTATCAGTACAGCAAATAAAATGGCGTCTTGGGAGACATAGCATTTTAGATCTAAATCAAAAGGGTGCTTTTCTGTAGATGTGGGTATCCAGTCAGCATCTCTTTAATTTTCCTAGGCATGCATGGCTACTCTATAAGCCTAGGAAAGTCTTAACTTTCTAAAGAAGCAGGTGACAGATATGGCGCATGCATCCATGCATACCCCAAGGCACCTTTTTGAGTTTGGATCCATAATGAAGCACATCCCCAATCTATTTCTCATCCATTTCTCTTTCCCAAAACATAGCCAACCTTGGCTGGTGTCAAAAAACAAAGCAAGGTGGCAGCTGGTTAGTACTTGGATAGGAGACCTTTAGCAAATATTAAGATTATAGACCACTTACAAGATGGTAGATAATCTCCCAATCTAGCTGTCAGTCCTAAAAATCTCTCCCATCCAAGTACTAACCTGGTCCAACCCTCCTTAGCTTTCCATTCCAGACAAGGCTATCCAGATGCTATCACCTACTGAGACTCTCTATGAACCTTATATAGCATTATCATAACATGGGCAGCTGGAAGATATGGGGAATTAGCTATTTCATTAAATGCAGGACACGTCTGAATGAATTCCACAGCATCCCAGATCATTCACGTCTTGAACTGGCTATGGTTCTTGCTTCTTCATGCCTAAAGGGAGGAGAAGAGAGAATTAATCATTGCATGTATTGGTTCAGTTGACTTGATGCATAAAAACCAAAGAAATATCTTGGAATAAAATTAACTTCTAAAAGTAATAATTTAGCAAAGGTCTATTATATGTCCTTGATAGGAAAATATTGCAATTAGTATGATTAATTAGCATTACAGCAGTAAATATATTACTTGCATTGTTATTGTTGAAGATCTTCCTGTCTGTTTGATGCATGGAGAACTGTGAATATGACAAAACACAATGAATAATTTGATTATAGATAGAAATTGTAGAAGTGGTATATAAAGTGGAAAAAATGGGTATTAATTGTATCAAAGCCCTACTCGCCTATCTAATGACCAGCAAATGTGTTGGAACATCACTTCTAGAATTCTGAACAAGTTGTGGTTTCAATTTGGGGTCAAATAAGGAACGAATATTAAGCATTCTGCCTTGGCTAAGAAAAAGATAGAGGACAGCAAGGTTGATATATGGTCAGTTCCCCAACAATTGAAATAGTGCTGAAAATTCTGATGCATCTCCCTTAACATCCATAGTTTGCAGCTAAACAGCCAACACAAATTTAAAATCCACTGGAAAAAGAGATTTAGGCTGAAAAGTAGACTATTAAGCAATGATCATTTTTTACCTGTCCAGTAAATAAAATAAAAATTCTTTTGCCATTGCTATTTTATTCTTGGGGCTTGTCCTTTCATCCTGCTTGCCACAGAATGAAGTTACCCAACTAACTTTTTTGGAGGATACATCCTCATGATGCCACCTCCATCTTGTTGCCAGCCCACTTCTCAGGCAGCTTTAGGTGTTCTGGTGTAACGATAGTGCTTTCTTTCTCATCCCAACCCAAGATCTCCCATGTGGACAATCAAGGGCACCATAGTCTGAAGATGATTTGGCTTGAGGCTGGGAACTGCCCAGGTCCTATTGATTGGATAAATCTGCTGTAGAGATACCACTTCCTGAAGATCTGTTTACTGGGCCCTGCAACACTACTGCCATTTTGTATTGGCTATGGAGATAGCACTTCAAAAACCCCAGCTAAAAATAATAATAGATTTCCCCTTTTTGAGACATTTATTTTATTTAATAAATTTATATGCCACCCATCACACTAACAAGCAAGCTGTGATGACCTACCAGGAGATAAGCCTATCAAAGTTTGATAGGTCATGAACAGCTGTGAGAAGAGAGCCTGCCTGAGGAGGCTGGAGGTAGGGGAAGGGGAGAATGGGAAGAAAAGGGGGAAAAAAGAAGAAACTACAGGTTATGGGAACAGAGAGGGGAAGTAGCTGCAGCAGCTCAGGAATAGATTTTGTGAAGCATGAAGAAGAGCCTTGGAAAAGCTGTTCAAGAGCTTTCCTTGATGGTGAACTAAACAAAATGCAATTGAACTGAATTGGAGGAGAAGGAGAAAGCTGCTGTGGCAGAAACTCAGCCTCAATCACTGGTATGGAAAGGGAGGGAATGCATTCTCTATCAGGTCCATAGTTTATCCCAGGGGTGGGCTTCAAAATTTTTAGCAAGGGGTTCTCTGCCAGGTTGCTGGGTGGGCGTGGCCATGGTGGGCATGGCCTAATCAGGCTCCTGCACCAGGGGGGGGCGTTTTTGCCCTCCCCGGGTCCGAAGGCTTTCCTCGAGCCTCCAGGAGGGCGAAATCGGCCTCCCAAGGCTCCCGAACTTCCGGTAGGCCCGTTTTTCACCCTCCCCGAGCCTCCGCACGCGCCCTGCACTTACTTGCATCCAAAATGGGCCGTGTGGGGACTCCTGGGAGGGGCGGGGTGGGGTGGGCAGGGCCAGCCAGGAGTGGGATTTGGGGGTTTTCCAAACTGCACAGAATCTTAGCTAGAGGTTCTCCCGAACCCCTGCGAACCCCCAGCAGCCCACTCCTGGTTTACCCCCCTGGGAAGGGGAAATGTTGGTTTCAATAATGGAGTCCTCCTAAAGGAAACACTAATATGGTGCAGCTGAAGACACTGAGCAGTTTTACCTCAAAGCCTGAATTCACTTCTCATCTGCAGTCATCACCTGGTCTTCAGTGTATGTCTCAAGCTCAACCCTTCTATTTGCAGTAGGGGCAGAGTAATGCTTACCTACTTGATTGTGTAAACAAGAGTTATACATGAGTACTAGCTTGGATATGTTGAGAAGGGTTGGACTCTTAAGATTTAGTAAGTAACAGGATTGCTTTTGGCTACACCAGAGAGCAGAAAGTGACACTGGGAAATAAGGAAGGATCAAGGAAGAAAGAGGAGAGACATGTAGATAGCTCTAATCTGTGATGTTTTGGTTCTGAGAGTAGAATAGTTCATTGTAAAAACATCATCTGAAATAAACAACTTTATCTTTTCATTTTTTAAAATGTTTATCATACTCGTTTATATATGACTTTATATTTCATCCCACTATGCTAGCCTATGATTCAGAGTAATGTGTGCCTTCATTTTTCAATGAGTTGATACAGTATAGTCAGGACTTTTTAAGACCTTGGGAAGCTTGGGGCAGAGTGTTCTTTTGAATACTATCAACCCCAGCCCCCTAAACACATGCTTCTTGCTGCAGTCTACATCTACATCTATCTACCTATATCTATAGATCAGTAGTGGGTTTAACTTACTTTTGCTACCGGTTTGGGAACGTGAACGTGCGTGCACAATGCTTCTGCGCATGCGCAGAGCATTTTTGATGACGGGTGGGCAGGTGGGCGGAGCCTCCTGCCATCGCCGCGACCGGTTCGCCTGAACCGGTGCGAACCAGTAGCAACCCACCACTGCTATAGATGTATAAAGTAAGCTGGTTTTGTGCAGTGATTAAGGCATCAGGCTAGAAACCTGAGTTTCCGTTCTACCTTAAGTACAAAATCAGCTGGGTGACCTAGGGCCAGTCATTTTCTCTAAGAAGGAAACAATGGCAAACCATTTATGAAAATCCTTGTCAAGAAAACTGGGGATTTGTCCTGGCAATCTCTGAGAAACACATTGAACACAATTGTATTCAATTGGACACAACTGAACATAAGAAAAAAAACCACACATAACCCAATCTATATCTATCTTTTCTCCATGTGTTTGCTTTTGAAGCCAATATTCCAGTAATTGGGAGTGCATAATAAGATTGGTAATTCTGCAATAACTCTTGCTATTATATTGAAACTGATTAGTTTTTCCTTGAATAAAAAAAGGAAGATCCATTTGTATTCATTTCAAATACAAAGTAACTTTCAGAAGGGATCCCCTCAAGTGTGGAGCCTGGATCAATAGTTTCCACTTCCCTCCTTTAAAAATGTCCTGGGTGGAGTGTTATCCCTGACTGACCAGATGTGTTCAAGGTATATTAATGTTAAAGTACATTCTAAGATTTACATAGTACACTTAGTTTGATATTAAGTTGAGAGAATGTGAAGCTCTTTATGGAAGAGCTAAAATGTAGCAGACTCTAATAAGTGTTCCACTTTCTTGCATTCTCAAAGGTATATTCCAATGGACTGTTTTCTTCTGGGAATTGATTATCCCGTCAGTTGTGTGAGCTCCGCTTGCATTCTCTTGTAAAGTGATTCATGCATACAAATGATGGAGTGATTGAAATCCTGCTGCTCTTCGGGAGCTGGAAATTAGGCTATTTGGATTAAAACTAAACCTCCAGATGAGATACATGAATCTGTTCACTGAGAACAAGCCTATGTAAACTACTCTTCCAGAACACAAACTATTGTGTGGCATTCAATCACATTGGGTTATCCTTCATTTCTCTTAGCTATTTATAGTTCAATGCATCTATCTTCCTACTCTGATATTAAAGCAATTTTCAATAACCTAGTATTGTAATATATATAATATGGTGGTTTTACTTCTGTTTCAAATTGTGACATTGCTTCTAATGCTTTTACAAAGGGGTTGACAACCAAGAGGTATTGTCATCCATTGAAAGAAAATCTACAAAGAATGCCACAAAGAAGAGGGAGTCAAGCTATTCTCCAAAGCACCTGAGGGTAGGACAAGAAGCAATGGGTGGAAACTAATCAAGGAGAGAAGCAACTTAGAACTAAGGAGAAATTTCCTGACAGTTAGAACAATTAATCAGTGGAACAACTTGCCTCCAGAAGTTGTGAATGCTCCAACACTGGAAGTTTTTAAGAAGAACATTTGTCTGAAGTGGTGTAGGGTTTCCTGCCTAAGCAGGGGGTTGGAGTAGAAGACCTCCAAGGTCCCTTCTAACTCTGTTATTCTATATTCTATACTTATTAAATTATTGAACTCTCACATGTGCCATAACAGGATCTAGGGTTAGTGAGACTTGGGTTTAGAATAGGTGAGATACAGAAGACCAATATTAAGAAACTCTTGCCTTTGTTTTAATAAATGGAAATGGAATGTAATTTCAGAACCAGTTTAGTTTCCATAACATTAAGAAATAAAATATAGACTCTAATTCTATATTTATAAAGCTTTTATTGTCCGATTTAAGCTGCAAATCAGCATCACATTCTTCAAGACTTTACTTTGTCATAGTAGGCAATTTGGATAGATATCTTTGATATATTGTTTAACATCTGTTTTTTAAGTTTAGTTTGTATTTTGTATTTGTATTTATTAGTTTGTCAAACATGTACAAGATAGTAGGTATAAATATAAACATGGATATGAACGAAGGAAATGAATACAAATAAATGGGGACAGTAGGACAGGGATGGTAGGCACGCTGGTGCGCTTATGCACTCCCCCTTTACGGACCTCTTAGGAACGGGGTGAGGTCAACGGTAGACAGTTTAAGGTTGAAGCTATGAGGGTTAGAGGATGTAACAACAGAGTCAGATAGAGCATTCCAGGCATTGTCCACTCTGTTGCTGAAGTCGTATTTTCTATCGTAGTTAATGGGAAGTTGCTTGAGAAAAGATTGGGATGCTATTGTTTGTGAAATGAAAGCCTGCAGTCAATAGTCATCAGTGCACATTAAATAATGTGCTGTTATTTATTGACTTTTTAATTGCCTGGGTAGTTTCTCCAATTGATCTATCAAATGCAGGTGTTTACAGCAATGACTGTGTTGATTGAAGTGAGTACTGTGCATTGCTGGGCCAAAAATTGTAAAGATGGTGAACTGGGAAGAACCAATTTTTTTTTTTAATTCTGCTTTTATTTTTTTTTATAGATAAATGAAGTAAACAATTGGTACAATCAATGAGTTTTCCATGAGAAAAATAGGTGAGCTGATTAAGGACAATTGGCAAATCATTCAAAAAGAAAATTTCAGTCAAGCTTAGTATTTCACAGGAACATGTGGATCACATTATTAATGTTCTTCAATATTAAACGATTTCCGCAAAACAGGTTCCTATCAGTCTGCCAACAAAGAAAAAAGCTTGACATCTGCCATCATTTGTCACTCCATGAGAATGAAGGTAAGAAAATTATTCACAGCATTGTGATAGCTAATGAAAAATGGGCTTAACATTATGACCAAGAAATGAAGCATCAATCCATGCAATGTCATTACAAAGCTTCATCTATGAGGGGACACCCCCCCCAACTTCAGCAGGAAAATTCATGACTTTAGAACACAGATGGTGTTATTTACATGGATTTCCTTGAACGCAGATCACATTGCAACACTGAAAATTTTGAAAGAAAAACAAACAATTAGGCATAATTTGGGGGGGGGGGGAACCCAAGAAATTTTGTTGCATCGCAACAAACTTTGGCTACCAAAGAGGCAATTGCAAAGTTGAATCTCACTATCTTACCCCATACCCCATACAATCCAGACTTGCTGACATGTAAGTTTCAGTTTTTCTTCAAATTGAAATAATGCCTTCAGATGCATTGGTTTGAAAGAAGAGTAAAAACCCTAGATTTTCTGATCTGGACTGGAAGTCCCCAGACTAGTACTGAGTGATGAAAATAGATACAGAACATAATGTTTTGCACCCCTGTCTTAACCCACCTATTTTGTTTGTTTCTTTTTTCTTATTAAAAAAACCCCACACACAATTATCCAGGACCTATACTACAGTGAACGATAATACAAGGTACTATATTATCTTGTGGGCATGTAGCAACAGTTGTTGTTTTAAAATTTAATAGAAGTGGAGCGGAGAACAAAATACAGGTTGGAGAAATGCTACATCCATAGAAATAATACATGGAATTGCTTCCTCACAATATTAGTCCCACTACTTTCTGCTTCCTTTCTGCTCTTCTCTGAGACAGATTCATATTTTGATTAAGTGCCATCAAGTTGTTTTCGACTCCTAGTGACCACATAGATAGATCTCCTCCATGACAGTTTCTCCTAACCTGTTCTCCCAACCGTGCATTCATCGCTACCGTGAGTCCATCCATCTTCTCTGAACGAGTGTGTTTATTTTAAAATAGGTGATCTGTGGGTCAGCAGCGTGGAAATGACCCAAGATCATTTGGGGTGGAGAAGCTCAAGGAGCCATCCAGAATAACACTTCATTATGGATAAATGAGGAAATCAGCAACGTAATTTTTATTTTTGTGGAAAAAAAACATATTTTAAGTCACTGCCTTCTTGTGCATCTTGTTGTGAAAAAACAAAATAGCATTCAACTCTGTGATATTACAGGAGTGGCTACAGAAAAAAAAGGTTTCTTGCACCATTCATTTTAGTATCTATTTTATTTTTTTGTTTATACCCTGCGTTTATTTTTATAAATTACTCAAGATGGCAAACTTACCTAATACTCTTTTTCTCCTCCTATTTTCTCTATAACAACAACAACAAAGTGACTGCCCCAAAGTACCCAACTAGTTTTTCATGCCTAAGGTGAGATTAGAACTTATGATCTCCCTATTTCTAGTTTGGTGCCTTAACATCTTTTTATCTCTGTGTACTCTGGAAAATAGACTGCTACTATTCAGGCAAATATTTTTTTTTTAAAAAATTCTCTTTGTTCGCAGAATGATAGTTCAGATCAACTTTCAGATAGGATGAATGATAATTTCTGTATAATAATTCACCCTTGAACAGTCCACAGACAAGGATGTGTTCCCTAAATCTGACTTCAAGGACATCATTTCACTCCCCCCACCCCCAGTTCCCCTATAATAGCATTTGACCTTTTTTTTCATCCTGGTGCCTCTTATGGAGATAATTAGATTCTGTTTTACAGCTCTTGGGTTGTAGTCAATAATCTTGAGGAAATAAATCAATAATTTTAGTGCTCCCGTTGTTTGTTTCTGCAGCTGAAAGTTTTGGCAGTCAGTCTCCTACTGAGAGGCATCGATGGTTTGTGCTGAATGGACGGCATTCCTATTTTCCTTCTTATCAATAATAGTTGTTTAATACAGCCCTTTACATAACCAATCCTGAGTTTCTATTGGTTTATGAAGCTGGATTTTTTTTTTACTTGTAAAAAAAGTAATTGTGTGGTGAGAACGCTCGCCCTGGTCAGGACGAATCTAGGGATTTGTCTGGTGTGTACTGGGGGTGTAGCCTGTCCAACGTAGTCCACAGCCGCCGGCCCATCAGCAGCTCTGCGGGACATTTGTTTGTGGACACACAAGGGGTCGTATGCTGAGTGAGAAGTAGCTCCCCTAGTTTAAATTGCCAATTCCCGGGCCCCAACTTGAGGAGGGTCTCCTTCGCCGAGCTCACCATGCGTTCCGCCATACCGTTGCTCGCAGGATGCCACAGCGCGGTTAGGGCGTGTCTAATGCCCAGGCTGGCAAGGAAGCCCTCGAACCGTGCGGAAGTCAATTGGGGGCCGTTATCCGAGACCAGAAGATCTGGGTTGCAAATAGAGTAGTAAGGCAACGGATTACTGCCTCCGAAGTGGTGGTAGACATCAAGCAAACTTCTAACCATTTAGAAAACGCGTCTACCACCACCAAAAACATCTGGCCCAGTACTGGGCCAGCGAAGTCAATGTGTATGCGAGACCATGGGCTGGCAGGGTTCTCCCACATGTGAGAGTGGGCTCTAGGCAGTGAGGCCCGGGTCTCCTGACAAGGGGCACAGGTGGATACTCGACCCTCTATCTCTTTATCCATCCCCGGCCACCAAACGTAACCGCGGGCCAGGGCCTTCATACGTACTATGCCCGGGTGGCCCCCATGTAATACGTCAAGAAGGGACTTCTGGAATTGGGGGGGAATAACCACCCTATCCCCCCACAAGAGACACCCCCGCATTACCGACAGCTCATATTGGTGAGATTTGAATGGCACAAACTCGGGAGAAACACTTTCCATAGACCACACCCTCAAAACCCAAGTCACCACCCGAGACAATACTCGGTCCTTGGCAACTGCACGTGCAATGTCCGTTGCGGTAATAGGCAGCTGGAGGTCAGATATCGAGAGAACCGTAGACGCGGGAGCAGGATCCTCCAGCACGATAGGCAAAGGGCAGCGACTCAAAGCGTCGACATGTGCGATGTGCTTCCCAGGGCAGTAGGAGAGACGGTAGTCATAACTGGCAAGGAAAACAGTCCAGCGGGTCATTCGAGGGGACATCATCTGGGGCGTCTGATGGTCACCAGCTAGCAGGCCCAGGAGCGGTTGGTGATCGGTCACAAGGTCGAAACTGCGCCCATATAGGTAGTGGTGAAAATGGCGCACCCCCGCCACCAGAGCCAAGGCTTCCTTATCAATCTGGCCGTACTTTCACTCGGGTCCAGCCAGAGTACGGGAAAAGAATGCGATGGGGGCTTCGCTGCCATTAGGCAGGCGATGACTTAGTACAGCCCCCACCCCGTACGGTGAAGCATCACAAGTGAGGACAAGAGGCAGCTGGTCGCTATACTGAGCGAGTACCGTATTGGCTGTCAGCAGGTGTTTGACAGCTGAGAAAGTCTGCTCCTCACGGGGACCCCAGTGCCACAGAACACCGGCATCCAACAGGCGATGCAGGGGCTCCGCCACAGTCGCTTTGTGCGGCAAGAAGATCACATAAAAGTTAAGGAGGAACTTTGTTTGGTTTCGCCAAACTGGCAGCGATGGCCGGCTGGACATGCCCCCGAACCGGCTCTCTCAGCGGCACCATATGTGCCGCCATCTTGTTTTTCGCTTCTGCACATGTGCAGAATCTGTTTTTTGCTTCTGCACATGTGCAGAAGCTGAATTTTCAGCACTGTGCATGCGCGTGCGCATGTGAAGTGTGCGGTGCGCAACACGCGTGTGCCCATGCGGCGTGGGAGGAAGCGAACCAGCAGCGAGGTAAGTTAGAACCCAACCTTGGTCTATTCTACATAACAAAGATCTACCCCTTACAGGCAGACCCATCTAGCAAACAGAAACTCAGCAATGGCACCTGGGAAGATTACATCAGCCAAGCCTGGGACACAGACAAAAGCCTACAGAGTTAGCTAAGACCCCTGACCCCTGTGAGTCTGACCACCAATCAGAGTGCATTTCTTATACAGGAACAGGAAACTCTGAGGTGGGGCCCAACAGAGGGTATAAAAAACTCAGGAACTCAGCAATGCCCTTCTTTTGTTCTTCAACACCTTCGAGGCATGTGATCCCCTTTTCCCCAGGGACCTCAAACCATGTGGTCCTTCTGTCCACCATTAAACAATCTTTCCAAGCAGTCTCCATGTTTCCAGTGTCTTTTTCCCCACTTGGAACTGAACCCAGAAGGACATTTCTTCCAACACTTCAGTAAGGCCCAAGCAATATTATGATCATGGCACCGAGGAAGTAGATTAACTCTCCTTCTGTTGCAGTAAATAAAGTATTTTTGTTGTGACGTGTCTGTTTTTTAAAAAAAGAAATGTTATCTATTTTGGCCTCTTGAACTTCTCCTATGAAGCTGGAAAAAATGGTGTATTTGGCATACAAATCAAGTAAAGGATATAGCCATTGTGGATGTTATTACCATCTTTTCTTTGATTAGGATAATATTTGGACTTTCTCAAGCTTTTTGATTGTCTCAAACCCCTCCCCCCTCCATCTTTGCCTGGTCTTGCCCTGTCAAAGATCATGCAGTAGAGAAGGATTGTGTGAAATGGGGCAAAAAATAAAAAAGCACTTGGGATGGTGTGTGCAGCACAGGAAATGGGTAGTCTCAGGTTTGTGCAGAGTAAATGGATAGTTTTGGAAATTGCCTCTGTGGGAACAAAGACACATTTGCAGGGGTGACTAAGCCCCAAGGAAATGTTAAAAAATGATAGGTCACATTGTGTTCTGTTGTGCCTTTTTGTGCAAGTAGATAATGTAAAAGGATGTGTTTAGAATAGAATAGAATAGAATTTTTTATTGGCCAAGTGTGATTGGACACACAAGGAATTTGTCTTGGTGCATATGCTCTCAGTGTACATAAAAGAAAAGATAAGTTCGTCAACTTATCTTTATGGGTGCAATTAGCATTTGTTAATAGGTGTTGAGGTGTAAATGTAAAAACTACTGAAACTACTGAAATAAGTTTGGTTTAGCTTGTTTATTAAGCTTTGGTATGAATACAGTACCTATTCTGCATATTCTTACATCCTTTTATTGCTGCTCTTGTGTCTTTTTGTAATGTTAACATCCATCATGCAATTGAAAAATTACAAGCAGCATCTCTATTTTTTTACAGCCAGCATTTATTCCTGTTGAGAATAAAAAATATCAGAAAAGAGCAGCATAGTTCTTTTTCTAACCTGGTACCTGGCAGGGAGATTTTTTTAAAAAAGCTTGCTGTTGGTGCCGACAGAAATATGAAATGAGAAAGATAGAAAGATGATAGAAAGATAGATAGAATGAAAGAAAGAAAGATAGATAGATAGATAGATAGATGATAGATAGATAGATAGATAGATAGATAGATAGATAGATAGATAGATAGATAGATAGATAGATAGATAGATAGATAGATGACAGACAGACAGACACAGACAGACAGACTCAACAAGAGAATCTCAAAACAATGAGAAAACTTATAAAGGAGATGTACCAACTGAAAGGCATGTTAAAATGATTCTTTTTTCTCTAGATCTAATGACTGACTCAGTTGGGTTATTTACAGAAATAGATACTTCTTTTATCTGTTCATTTCATATTTTATGCTGCTGAGAATAGTGTGTTTTCATTGTTTCCATCAAAAATGTTTTAAAAATCATCCCCACAACAAAATTTTTAGAACTAAGACCAGGCAAATCAATTTCAGTATGACTCACCACGCAACTTACTTTTAAGTCCCTGAGAACAAGGAAGCAGCTATTTGATTGGAGCAACACAAAAATCTTCGGCCACACTACTATCCACCACGCTCGTGAGTTCATCAAAGACTGGCACTCCACAAGCAATTCCATCAACAGACACATTGACCTACAACCAGCCTATGAACCCCTCAGAATCCAAATCAACTTCACAGCCAACCAGAGACAGCACTGACCCTCAACCAACCCACGTAACCAGCAGTTCACCTCCCATGACCCTGACCTGATATAATCTCCTTATCACAAGACCCCTCACAAGACTCACTGATGTCTCATACCTGACCCATCACAAGAACCTCACTTGACACACCCACACCTGAAGCCCTAATAAACAGAAGAATTGACACTGACATCCCCTAAACTTCTCTGAAGATGTTACCTAGCCTGATAACAAAATGTTTGGAAACCAACCCACAAGCTTGGAGAACGAACCTTCACCCTCAAGCCATATAAACTTGAAAGGATTCAAAAGAATGTTCTGAGTGGGCTGTTTTGTTCTGACCTTAAAACAAACCATGTTCTCCATTTTGTGCTCTCAAATAAAGCTGAAAGCTGTAATCATTGCATGTATTCTTATATTCTCTTCTCTCTCCCTTAGGCTAATATGCATCGGGCAGCCACACTGCAGGGCTTCTACATATTTGGGGTAGATCAGAAGAGTCTAAATAAACATATAGGTAGTCCTTGTTTAGCAACCATTTTCACTTACAAGAATGATGAAAGAGTAACTTTGTGACCAATTCTCACATTTAAGAATCTCCACAGGTCTATAAACTAAGGAAAGCTAAAGTAAGTTCATAAGCACAGTCACAACCACTTCTTCCAAGTAAAGGAAATAATACACCAATTATCCCAATGGGATTCCAAATTTCAACCTTTACTTTTTCTCAAATAAGGTAATGGCTTCTTTCCCCTCTATAATAATGAAAGCTGAGGGTGAAGGTTCGCTCTCCGAGCTTGTGGGTTGATTTCTGAACGTTTCATTACCAGGCTAGGTAACATCTTCAGTGGAGTTTAGGGGATGTCAGTGATATTGTTCTTCTGTTTATAATAATGAAAGCTTCTGCTTTGGACAGTCTGTTACAGGAGCTACTCTGGGTAAATGGCAAAATGTAAGGATAGTCCAAAATAGGATGGAGATATAGTGGTACCCATCACTTTGTATATGCAAAAGCAAACCATGCTGGGTGATTATGTTTAGTGTCTCATGGATTATGGGTTAGCACTTTATTCCCCAGAAGGGGAAGGCGACAAACTATTTTAAGGTATCCTATCCAGGATTCTTGATTCACACCACTGATATTAAGCTAATACTTCCTCTCCATTCATCCAAGCCAGCTACTTGAGGCAATCCATTTCCTGGTTGGACTGGTTCTTGAGTTAGTCTCTGGAGCTATAAAGAAACATGACCTCAATGGAAATATGCAGATGGAGTTGTTTAAACAAAGGGAACCTGTTTAAACCCAGAACATCCAGACAGATAGTTCTCTAATTCTATAAGAATGAAACTATAAGAAGGACAAGAAGATACAGTCCAATCAGATTTGGAAGATTCTGTTATTATAACCACTGTCAATAAAAGTCGTTTTAGCCTGTATATGGAATTGCTTTCCTTATCTGATCTACCTAAAGCAGCGGTCTCCAACAAATAATCCCCTCACCACTGTCAAACTATTCACCAAGGCTGCATTACTATTACTATTAGTCTTCCCATCGTTCCTATCACCCATCTCCTCCCACTTATGACTGTGTGACTGTATGACTGTAACTTGTTGCTTATATCCTTACAATTTATATTGTGAATGTATTTTATTCTCCTTATGTACACTGAGAGCATATAGACCAAAGACAAATTCCTTGTGTGTCCAACCATACTTGGCCAATAAAGAATTCTATTCTATTCTATTCTATTCTATTCTATTCTATTCTATTCTATTCTATTCTATTCTATTCTATTCTATTCTATTCTATTCTATTCTATTCTATTCTATTCTATTCTATTCTATTCTATTCTATTCTCGGCTTGGCAGCCCAGCTGGTAGGGGGAGAAAGGGGAACTGGGCCACATGAGTAGCGGGCCAACACACATGTGCACACAGCCCATGCGCAAGTGGCAGGCCAGCACGTATGCATGCAGCTCAACTTGTGTGAGTAGCGGGCTGGCACTCACACACCGAGTGCCCACTGGCCCGCTGCTCACACAGGTTGAGCTGCACGCACATGTGCACTCTAGCCAGCCACTCGCGCAGCCCAATTTCAAATAGGCCACAGCACAGCCCACTAGTGGGCCACAGCCCAGGGATTGGAGACCCCTGACCTAAAGGCCTGCAAAATAAGGTCTTTGTAATACATAAACATCACCTGCTGTACAGTGCATAGAGATATTATCCTAGTTCCATAACTTTTCCTCCAAATTGCTTTCCCCATCAGATAATTATATCAAAACTTGTTTTGTTTGAAATCCAGCAAATTTGCTGCAATCATATGTATACGTGAGAGGAATGCCCTTTTTAATCAAATAGAATTATTTTGAAAATATACATTATATGAAACCCACTAAGATTTGGGCTGTTGCTTCCATTATATCTGAGTCCATTTTATGTTCTGAGAATGAGGAAATAAGGGGCCCAAAGGTTATATCAATTAATTTTACCACCGACCGAATGGTACTAATGATTGGATTATAGAACATTATAGAGGTGGTGAGATTAGACAGCACTTGGACAGATTGTTATTGATTTTGTAAAAAAACAAAAAAAACAAAAAAAAAAACACCACTGGCACAAATAGAGGCTTTGCCCCGGCACCAAACATTGCTGACATTGCTGCCTGATGAGCTATAAGTTGAAGAATTGTGTGGCATTGTCCTGACAGTTTCTTGTCCTCCACAGCAATTAGGAATGAATTTATGGATGATATAAAACAGTGAGAATCAGAAAAGCTATGGAAGGTTTTGATGATGAGCCAGGTCATTTTTAAAAGCCATTTGATTTTGTTTTTATATCCAAAGGGTTATGAATGTCACTTTCCCTTAACAAAAGCTAATTGACTAGCTATCCTTGCTTTATTTTGATTTAAACAGAAGGATTTTTTCCAAGAACATTATTACAAATTGTAATGATGGATGGAGTTTTATTTTTCTTTCAGTGTTTAGGTAAAAAAACTCCCAATTCCAGTTCAACTTCTGGTGATTCCTTCAATAAGTATACAGGAGTCACTCGAAAAACCAGAAAGTCTAGTTGCCTCTTGAAAAAGCACCTTTGGGATAAGCCAAAATATTTTCTTATTGGATCTACAAAAATGACTTGTTAAAGCCTTGAAGAAATTTATGTGATGGTATAAATAAGAATGAGACAAAATCCTATGACAATGTTTGATTGAATTAAAAATTAAGTCTGTTACAGTAGAAGTAAAAGGAAGGAATATAAAGTTGATTTAATTGATCAAAGTTTAAATAGGACATGCTTTTGCAACGTTCTAGTAACCCTTTATGGATTTTTTTGTTGACACCAGAATTTAAAAGTTGATGTTTAATGATTTTAGATTGATAAAGGATGGGATATAGAATGAAGAGATATCTGTTTTTAACCTTACATTGGATGAAGAGTTATTAAACATACGCCCACCAAGCCACACCATGCCCACCGAGCCACGCCCACAGAACCGGTAGTAAAAAAAATTGGATTTCACCACTGACAGGAGTTCATTCCTAACCATGATAACACCAAATTTACAAAAGTTAAAATTTAGAAAACATGTCCAGCAATGTCTGCAGAATGGGACAAATGATGAAATGAGTGTTGTGCTGTGTTCAATGATGTTGCATACATGTACAAAAGGATGAGTTTGCATTTCCACTTGTCCCAAAGGTGCTTTTTCAAGAGGCAACCGGACTTTTTGGTTTTTCTTTGAAGATGTTTCACTTCTCATCCAAGAAGCTTCTTCAGCTCTTTCCACTTGTGATACTCATCTTGTCTTTTGGATGAAAT
The DNA here is from genome assembly GCA_003457575.1 of Thermophis baileyi. NCBI lineage: Eukaryota > Metazoa > Chordata > Lepidosauria > Squamata > Dipsadidae > Thermophis > Thermophis baileyi. The sequence goes on along the minus strand of QLTV01002118.1, from coordinate 1,106,927 downwards.
AATCAAATTCTGTAAATACCTTTACATGTATCATGACACATAATCCAAGTTCCATTCTTTTGTATTTGTATCTTGATGTCATAGTACACATTTCATCACTTGCCCCAATGGGCCCTTCTGCAGATTTTTAGGGCACTAATGGATGCTTTACTGGATATACAAAAGAAACTGGCTGAAATTTTAAAAATTAAAAAGGAAATACAAATGAAATACCAAGAGTGAAATGATAAGCCAAAATGTCTATGGAGTTTCTCAGTCATCCAGGTCATGGTTGTCCCAAAGGTGCTTTTTCAAGAGGCAACTGGACTTTCTGGTTTTTCTTTGAAGACGTTTCGCTTCTCATCCAAGAAGCTTCTTCAAAGAAGCTTCTTGGATGAGAAGCAAAACGTCTTCAAAGAAACCCCAGAAAGTCTAGTTGCCTCTTGAAAAAGCACCTTTGGGATAAGCCAAAATATTTTCTTATTGGATCTACAAAAATGACTTGTTAAAGCCTTGAAGAAATTTATGTGATGGTAAAAATAAGAATGAGACAAAATCCTATGACAATGTTTGATTGAATTAAAAATTAAGTCTGTTACAGTAGAAGTAAAAGGAAGGAATATAAAGTTGATTTAATTGATCAAAGTTTAAATAGGACATGCTTTTGCAACGTTCTAGTAACCCTTTATGGATTTTTTTGTTGACACCAGAATTTAAAAGTTGATGTTTAATGATTTTAGATTGATAAAGGATGGGATATAGAATGAAGAGATATCTGTTTTTAACCTTACATTGGATGAAGAGTTATTAAACATGATTATACATGTGACTAAGGATGGATGTCACTTGTTTATATATTTCATTATCATTATCATCATCATCATCATCATCATCATCATCATTATTATTCCTAATTTTCTTTTTTCTTTTCTGCTGCACTTTTCATTCTTTTGTTCCCCATTCTCTTCTCTTTCTCTAAGTTTAGTTTAATTTAGTTTTTACTATTGCAATTAAAATTCTTAATAAATATTATATTCAAAAAGCAAAAAGTACCAATTATATGAACCATTAGGTTTGGTTCATATGAAAGATTAGGAATTGTCTCCCAAGAAATATATCTTAATTGTTCCAATATATTTTCTTGCAGGAGGATGGAAAACTTCAATCAATTAATTGTTTTATTTTTTTCATATTTTAGTGGGATTATGTTACAAAGATGAAAAAAATAGATGATGTTGATGATGGTAATAAATCAAAAAATGAAGTCTCCTTACCTCATTAAGGGAAATTGGCATTAGTTAATTAAGACTTTGATTTAGACTAATGTTTCTGAGCTCATGGCAAATCAATAAAATGGGATGATCCTGCAACATTAATTAATTGCCCAGGAGTGCTTCAGAAGCCTATCAGTGCAATCCTATACTGTACATAATTTCTTAGATGTCAAATTCACTACATCCAATGAGATTTCCTTTCAGAAGTAGTTATACATCTCAATCTGAAAAGAATAATTGTTCGCTATGCTCACTAGGCAGTCTGGTGTTACAGTTGCAGTTTGCCTGCTACGCCATATCCTTGGGGACTCTAAAATTGTGGTTACTAATAGTATTTAAGTTATGGCCATTCATTCTGTGACTGTTCAAATTATGATGGCACTGCCCTTGTATCTTGAAGTTCCAGCCATTGCAGTGTCCCATGGTCGGGTGAACAAAATTTGGATATTTGGCAACCAGCTTGCCCTTATGAGCAGTTGCAGTATCCTATGGACATGTATCACTGTTATTGTCCTTCTCTGCTGGCCTCTCACAAGCAAAGTCAATGGGGAAGCTGGCAGGGAAGGTCACAAGTTGCTTGGGTAGCTCTTCCCTCCCCCAGCCTTTCTTTGCTTGCACACACCAGGGCCCCTCTTTCCCCAGCCTCCCCGTGCTCACACACATGCGTGCATGTACCCCACGTTCTCTTTTCCCAGACTGCCTGAATTTGCATTGCACTACAACACTGCAAGTTGTGCACAGCCTGCATTGGACCTCCCAGGGCTTCTCCCCCTCCCCCCCATACAGCCCCCTGCACTCCTGATCTGGGACTCCTTAAAGATTTGCATCCCTTGTTGCAAATCCCTGCAACAACAACCAGGACTGCCTGGATAGCCATCGCTAAGCGATGCAGTCACATGATGTCATGCTTTACAACATTGTTTAGTTATGGCAATCCCCAAAACAACTGCCACTGTAACTCAAGGGCTGTTTATATTTTTCTACAGCATTGCTAATGGTGTGTCCTAACAATGAAGTAGATTTTTCTCAAATGGATTTTCTGATTCACAGATAATTCTGTGGAAGTGTGCTTCTGCTTTCACTGAGCTAGCTGAAAACTCAGGGAAACTGACTTTCTGATTTGGAGGTTATTTACAATAGTAGTCATACTGGTGTTGATAATGCTGAGATTTTGAGAGCAATGAGCTCTCAAAAAGAAATGCTTGGAATGGAAGGAGACCACTTTATCCCTTTCTGTCAACACTACCTCCTTTGGAAGGAAATGAAATAAATCAGAATTAGTCTAACACTTGGGATAGCATTGTGTCTGCTGCAAGTCTAGTTATAACAGCATCCATTATCACATCTCAGATGGCTTCTCTGCAGTTTTCTGAGGTATATTTTCTCTCTGTGTGTACAGACGTTTATGCATTCAATGTAAGTTTCTGACTTACAGCAATATGAAATGAAAGTTCATAACTTAAGAAAGTTAAGCTTTCCTTCCCCCCCACCTTTTTAAAGGACATGATGGACACTTCACTTAACTGCCTGTTATCGCTCATTAAAATAGTTAGGTTAGCTTCTGGAAAGCTCTGCTTTTATTAAATCATAAATTTGAGTATTATATACAGTGGTCTTGACCCATAAATCCATTAGCTGATTGGGGTTAGAATGAGGTGACAAACATGTCCAGTTCGGAGACCTCAATTATGATTATGGATAGCACTGCAGGTGAAAATTACTATCGGTGGTATTCTGTCAGCAACAGCCCACAAAATGAGCTATTCACTTGTAAAGCTGACCACCCCTAGAACTAAAGGGACAATATACAATAGCTCTGGAGACCCTGCCACCAGCTATCTATATGTGTTCTGACCCAGCCTTAGCAGAAGCAAGAAACAGATTCCTTGTCACGAAAACCCCCTCTTTATTTACCTCTTGTGAATTAATTGCATTCACCCACCGAAAAGTCTAGGCAATAGTCCTTCAAGGAGTTAACTGCAGTACAGACCTTATCAGTTCCTTGTGATAATTGCAAGGCTGTGAGCTCCCAGCTGAAAGGCTGCAAATTAAGTTCCAGCAAGCAGTCTCTGTGGCACTAAACACAATGAGCAAAATCTTCAGAAATACAAACTGTTGTCTCCTACGACAACCACTCCCCTTTCCTTCTATTTATTCCCCAGCCAGGGAGGGGCCATTCAGCGTCCATGTGTGCTTTGCTTCCTGAGTTGACTCCTTGTCCTCTGTTGCTCACCTCTTCTAACTGCTCTGCACATACGTGCATCTGGAACAGGCCCCAGCTGTTCTTCCTCCTCACTGATATCAGCCTCCAAAGGCAGCTGCCTCTCTGGTGGCTGGGAAATGTCGGACGGCCCTGGCTCTCTGCGTCCGACGCAGAGCATCCATCAGAGCCTTCCCCAGACTCCAGCACTGGCCCAAGTTCCTCGTCAACCTCCTCCTTATCTGATTCTTCCACCAGCTCTGCTGGCAGCTGGTGGGTCACAACAATATGCTGGATCAGCACAGTTTAGCAGGGATTGGGAAACAGGAGGCTCTATGAATTTATCTCATACTAGAAAACCTGCGACCCACTGGGTCATCCTTTCAGAGACATTTTCTTACCAGATTCATCAGTGCTTTCAACAGTGTCAGAGCTTCTAAAACACTACCTTCACTTGAAAAGTTGGGATACATTAAGACATGTATCTACCAGGGGTGGGTTCTAACTTACCTCACCGCCGGTTTGCTTCCTCCTGCGCCGCGTGGCCGCTTTGCATGCGCAGTGCCGAAAATTCCACAAATTTTTTTTTTAAAAGCCAAAAACAAGATGGCGGCGCAAGCACAGTGCATGTGCAGTGCCGGAAACTCAGCTTCTGCGCATATGCAGAAGAAAAAAACCCCGGAAAAATATCCCCCCCCCAATAAAATAAAATAAAAAAAATAAAAAAGATGGCGGCGTCCACGGACCGGCACCAACCAAACCGGCTCTGTGATGTCACTAGTGGGTTGCTACCAGTTTGGGTAAACCGGTCCGAACCGGTAGGAACCCACCTCTGGTATCTATCCTTGAAAATAGCCCAAGTTGAACTGTATAGCACAGTCAAACATCAGAACAGGAAGTGTTTCATAATATTTTGTATGATTTCATAAACAGTTTTTTGATAATTTCATGTCATAGAATGTTTTATAAAATTTGCCAAATTTCAATTCTGGATCCTAGAACATGGATACATTCTTTTGAGGTACCTTGCTCTAAACGTTTTGCCCTGTGATGGACCATTTTGCTCAGTTAAAGGGAAGAAGAGTTTTAGTAGTACCATATATAGACAGATTCAGAGTCCCATTTAGGATTTCTCTAGGGCTTATCGGGAACAGCAATAAGCTAGCTGACCAAAAGGAAATGCTCACTGGTTAGGCAGCTTGCTGAACTTGTAGGGTTTCCCCACTTATTTACCATATCAACTGGCTTACTGCTTAATCAACATTACAGCTAAAAGTGGTAGTCACATCGAGGAAATGATCTTTTGTTTATTAATAGGTGGGGTTTCTGGTATCCTGAAAGAAATGTTTACCTAAATGGGCTGTGCCACCTTTGGCCAATTTCAACCTCTTTGGGTGGTCTGGAGGTTGACCTTGGGTGATGGGTCTGGTATTGTGTGTGTAAAGGATTTCCACATCCTGAGTGGATTTCTTATGGTCTTGATTGAGTTGCTGATAGTTTCCAGTTTCCTAGTGGAACACTTAGTCAGTGCAACCCAAGTGTCAGTATGGGCATAAAAGCTCATTTATTCTATTCAGGAATGGTCTGGTTTGGGAGTTAAGGGTAACATGGAGATCCTGCCTTACCACAGTGTAAAACAAAGGCCTTTGTTCTGTGTTCTTACATCCTTAAAGTTCACCCGTTTTATATATTTTCTGAATTTTTAAATTTTGTTTTATCCCTTACCTGTTCAATGTGACTTTTCCCTTTCCTTCAGAAGGTCCCAATTTTTTGCAGGACCCACTTTATCTGATGAAACTCTTATTTGTGATCAATTAACATCTCTTTTTCCCTTATTTGTTTTTATATCTGAAGTCTTTTTTCTATATATTGCCAATTTTAGCCCTGGGCAGCCAGATTCCTGGGTCTCAAGTTCTTGCTTATTGTAGCAAACCCCTACTACTTTGCACTGGCTTTGCTCATTTTCTGAAATTTACTGCAGTGTTTGGGGAATACAAATATAAAATTAAATGAAAATGAGGTTTCAAAGGTACATGCTTTGTAATGTAATCATGATTTTTTGTTGATGCAGATTCATAGCTTATTCTTATTCCTATTATGTATTATTTTATTATTATCACTATTATAATAGTGGAAGATTCTGTTCCTTTAAAAAGGAAAACCATGCTTTCCCAAGTCACGTTTCAGTGCAAAATTCAAACATCACTGCATAGTAAGCTGCCTTCAGAACCATTCCCACCTTGTACTTTTAATAAGCTGTTTATCCTCTGCAACTGACATTTGGGTCACATCTCTGTAAAACGTTCTGGGGGAAAAATCCTTCTGACTTGCCTTGATGTATCTTCTGACTTATTTTCTGAAATAACTACATAGGGTCAGAAATAGGATATAATATATATATATATAATATCACCTTGGCAAAAAAATATGACAAAATGAAATCATGCCTGCAAACTGTAGTTTTAGCAAATATCTGTGACAACCAAAGTCCAAATATTTGGGGGTGGGATAAGTCCAAATATTTGAGAGGTGGGGTGTAGAAGAGCTGATAGAAAGGTGGCAGGACAACTTTGACAATGTGACAATGTGGCAACAAAACAAATGTTAAATGCTATTGACATTAGCTCAAATCTAGTCCAGCCATTTTTTTCCTTTATGTTACCTTTACGATATGAAACAGTTTCAGTGTAGATTTAAATTAAAATATTCATTGCTGGTCACATTTGCCAGTAGAACACTAGAAATAAACTCTACCATGCCAGGCAAAAAATCCAAACAAACACCAAAGAAAGATATCCCTACTAATAATGACAACAATGAATCAGGCATATGTTTTAAATGTTCAGAAACTATCAAGAAAAATGAAGATATCTTTAAATGCCATCTATGTGATAATCATGTCCACCTCTCCTGCTCAAAATTAACCAAGCAAATAATCAGCCTACTACAGACAGCAGCTATATTTCCTTGTCTCTGTCCATCATGCTTGCCTAAGCTGGACAATTTAATGGTCCTCTCTGATAGAGTTGAAACCATGGAATCATCCATTGTATCCCTGGAAACACGCTTAGTAGCACATTTTGAAGCACGTCTACAAGCAACGCAGAAAAATGAACAACGATCAACACAACATCCTAGCTCAACTCAACATCCACTACCAAAACCACAACCACAAACTTCCACAAACCTGCAGCCTCATGGCACCAAACCAACAAATAATACCAACCAAGTTAACAACATCTCCCTACTGATCAAAGT
>QLTV01002118.1:1081369-1097347 GCA_003457575.1 Thermophis baileyi | reverse complement strand
ACACACTTAACGTAAATCGATCCAAACTAGATTGCAAAAAATTCGACTTCAGCAACAGAGTGGTCAATGCCTGGAATACATTACCCGACTCTGTAGTTTCTTCCCCAAACCCCCACAACTTTAACCTTAGACTGTCCACCATCGACCTCACCCCATTCCTAAGAGGTCTGTAAGGGGCGTGCATAAGCACACCAGCGTGCCTACCGTCCCTGTCCTAATGTACCCATATACTCGTTAAATTTCTTGTACTCATAACCATGCTTGTACTTATATATTCACAAACATGTTTATACTCTGTTTATACTTTGTTCGTAATCATATATACGCTTGACAAATAAATAAATAAATAAATAAATAAAAATAAATAAATAAACATTTCTTCCAATGTCCTTTTGCAAGACAAAATGGAATCAGCAAGGCTCAGGTTTAGCATATTTTAGTTGTACTGGGTAATAAAGAGAAGGTTAATTTCAGCAATTCCAGTGAAATGGTCACTGTTTACTTCTAAGGATCCAGGTATTTTAACAAAATTAAGAAACTGTTGTTCAAGTTGAATGTTTTTTGCAGATAATGTTTATTAATATAAATGGTGCTCCTTTTATAGAAAGATAAACCTCAGAGCTAAATAGATAAGTCTTCATTTTCCTATAAATATAGATAGTAACTTGATACTTTCTTAGAGTAACATCAGCACTGTGCCTAAAACCATCTCCTGACTTAGTATTAAATTACAGAGAAGCATTTTTAGCATATTTAATGGGGATTTTTGTGGGGGTGTGTGTGTGTGTGTGTGTGTGTGTGTGTGTTATTATTTGAAACTAAGGCTGAGTTGAAATTGACTTCGTAATTTCACAAAGATTCTCTCCTGGTGAAAAGGGAATAACTTTTTTCTGCCTTATTTACCGGGCCCTTGATGTTTATTTTTAAATTTCTCTTGATAATATTTTTCAGTTGCGCTGTCCTTGCTGGTGAAAGGTATTGCTAGCTATTGTTGCTTCCTACTTTAAGATATGCCTTAGGAGTATCCCTGTTTGACCACACTTTCTAGTCTGAAAAGCCCAGGGGGAAGAGTTTTCTCATAATACCTCCCTGTGAGACTTAATTGAAGCATGGAAAATCCTTTTGGAAGGATGATTGCATAGTGAAAGACATGCTGAGCAGAAGAAGAAAAAAATCCTACAGGCATCTGGGAAATATAACATTTGAGCTCCATTCCTTGAAACGAATGAGCTTCAGTGATATGGGGAAATGGGAAATATGTTAGTGGAAGAGAGGGATCCATGAATCACAGAGGTTACTTCAGCCTACCTTGAATTAAGTGGTAGAAGCAATGATCTGGGGTCTTAGCACCATTGAGAAACAGTAATACAACTCTGTTTCAGCCAGATGCTTACTAGCTGGGAGGAACGCTTGCCTCTTCTTTTGAGCCCTTCACGAGCGATTGTAATACCTGCTGATCAACTGAGGGAGAAAAGAGGTGCTTTTCAAGGGCAACTTTGATGAGCCAACTGTGCCAACTTCAGATTTCTGAGTGAGAAATAACAACATGATTCACATTAACATTCCCATTAATTTTGAAAAATTCAATTAAGGTGACAGTTATACGTTTAGATAACAATTATTAACCAACTAAATTCAATTTATAGCAAAAGGACAAGCTAGAGGCCGAAAGGTCTACATAAGCATTTATTTGATGCAGAGATTAAGGCAAGAGATGTATTTCTTTAAAAATCACAATTAATTTCGAGTTGCTGCAGGTGGACTTAGAAAAACGTCCTCAGTGGGAACGAAGAGCAGCCGCTGCCTATTGGTCCAACCCTGGCAAAAAACCTTGAGAAAAGCGGAAGCCTTCGGCTAATTATCCCTCCTTCAAATATGGAGCCTAGCTAAGTGATAGCATTCAGTAGACTCAGAAAGATCTCAAAGGCTAAACAAGGTCAGCCTAATTTCTATTTAAATGGGAAACTACTAGACAATTCTGAAAATCCGACAAATCTGGAAGAAGACAATGGCAAAGTACTTCCATATAAATATTCAAAAAACTTCATTAACATATCCAGGAAATCACTTGGAGTTAGCTTGGTTGCAAAGGGTCTCGCTTTCTCTTTCGAAGTCATATATTGCCAAATATTGTCCCACATTTTTTTTGAATGAAAACATAATAATAATAAGGAAACTGATAGGCAGAATATCTAACCAGTGATTTTTTGGCACACATAATTGCCAAACAGCAATCTTTTCTACACATCCATAAAACATAATACAGAAAAGCAGCATAGGATTCTAGGGGATTCCTTTTGTATGGAAGAATAAATCATTCCGCTTCCCCTCCCCCCCCTTGTGACTGGAGCACTCCCTTTAGATCACTTGTGCAGTTAGGTAATTAGTAGAAGGAGTGCAGGACTCCCTTGACGAAGAAGAAGATCTTGAATTTTCTTTCTGGCATATGTAACTCAAATTAAAAAGCTGGAATGGAAAGTTGCCATCTCATAAATCATGACAGAAAATAAAGAATGTACAAGAAGCAAATTGGTATATAGTAAATTGCATAATAAATAAAAATAAATAAAACTTGGATTGTTGCTAGACTGTAGTTCCCTTCAACCTTACCCAGAATGGTGAGCAGGGACAAATCAGAACTGAAACCCAGAATCTGTACAATCACAGGAGTTTGGTTACAAATGAAGATGGATCATGAAGGGAGTTTAACATTTTTATAAAACTATATTCTCATGACAGTTAGCTTGGGGTACTGGTTAAGGCACCAGACTAGAAACTTGGAGACCATGAGTTCTAGTTTCGCTTTGGGCATGAAGCCAGATGGGTGACCTTGGACTAGTCACTTTTTCTCAGTTCTAGGAAGGAAAGAAGGGCAAACCACTTTTGGAAAGTGGTTTTTCTTTTGCCAAGAAAACTGCAGGTACTTGTCTGAGCCATCTCCGAGAATCAAGCTCAACAGAAGAAAAAAAATAAGCTCATATTTTAGTTAAATTAATATTATTATTGCTCTTTAATAGATTTCATTTTCATGATGCAAAAACACTAAATAAGATGTGACAATCTTATTTATTACTCTAATAAAATAGCAAATATTTTATAACAACTATGCTGAAACCTTATTCCCTCCATACAATATCAAATACAAGTACCTCTCCCCCCCACCCCGGCATGGTCCTTTCGCGCTTAGCCCAAAATATTTAAGAAAGTTCATGTATTATAGTTATTGGAACTAAAAAATTATTGTTAAACTACTATAAATACTTCCATGGATAAACTGACCCTTGAATTTTTAACCAAAATACCATAAAACCACTGCAAATAAGCTGACATTTTTGTATGTTTTTGTTTACAAAACTAGCTGCCATATGCTAAACAAACAAACAAACAAATTCACAATTAGCTTGTCCATGCATCTCACACTTTTCGTGATATTTTGGTTAAAAAAAATGGAGGGTTGGCTCTTCTTCTTCTTCTTCTTCTTCTTCTTCTTCTTCTTCTTCTTCTTCTTCTTCTTCTTCTTCTTCTTCTTCTTCTTCTTCTTCTTCTTCTTCTTCTTCTTCTTCTTCTTCTTCTTCTTCTTCTTCTTCTTCTTCTTCTTCTTCTTCTTCTGCCATATCCGTCATCAGATGTTGGCGATCATATTTTTATCAACAGCCGCACGAAAAAGTGCTGCTGAGTTTTGTGCAAACCAGTCCCTTAGATTTTGAAGCCATGATGTTCTTCTTCTGCTTGGACCTCGTTTGCCTTCAATCTTTCCCTGGAGGATTAAGTGAAGTATGTCACAGATGGGCGTATACTTTAAAGAAATTTGGGGGTATATTTTGGCACCTAAAACGTATCTGAGAGTATATAACTAAGTTCTTACGGCATTTCTGGATCCTTGCACAAGTGGATAGCTGCATTCCTATCAAACAGGAACAAATAGTTAAAATTGGAAACACTATATCAAACCAGCACCAGTTAATAGTGGTGTTCCCCAAGGCAGCGTTCTAGGACCAACACTCTTTCTGCTTTATATAAACGACCTTTGTGGTCATATTGTAAGCAGCTGCGTCCTCTTTGCCAATGATGTAAAACTATTTAACACCACAGACAATTCTACTACCCTACAAAATGACCTAGATTATGTATCTGAATGGTCAAACAACTGGCAACTTCAAATCTCTGCTAACAAATGCTCAGTCCTGCACATTGGCAATAAAAATCAGAACATCAAATACAAGCTGGACGGAAACGATCTAAAAGATGACCCACACTCTGTCAAGGACCTTGGTGTACTCATTTCAAAAGATCTAAGCCCCAGAGCTCACTGTAACAACATTTCTAAAAAGGCATTAAGAGTTGTCAACCTTATTTTACGAAGTTTTCTCTCTGGTAACGTTATACTTCTAACTAGGGCATACAAAACCTTTGCCAGATCTATCCTTGAATACTGCTCACCTGCCTGGAAACCACACTGTATTTCGGACATTAATACATTAGAGAGGGTCCAGAGGTATTTTACAAGAAGAGTACTCAACTCCTCTGCTCGCAATAAAATTCCTTATNNNNCATATAATAAATAGATAAAGCTTGTCTGGAATACTTTACCTGATCCTGTTGTTAGTTTCTCTAACCCCCATACCTTTTACCTTAAACTGTCTACCATGGACCTTACACGTTTCTTAAGAGGTCCCTAAGGGGGCGTGCATAAGTGCACCAGCGTGCCTACTGTCCCTGTCCTACTGTACCCATTTGTATGTACTCATTTTATGTGTTTATGGCTATGTTTTGCTTCTTTATATCCATTTATTTGTGCCATTTTTTCATGTGTCCTGTTTCCTTGCACTTGTTGACAAATAAATAAATAAATAAGTAAGTAAGTAAGTAAGTAAGTAAATAAATAAATAAATAATATACAGTAAGTCTTACAGCATTTTATAAATTACAAACATGAAATGGTCAAGGCTGCTACTTGTTCTGCAGTTGTAAACTGTGACATTTTTGACAAGATGAATTTCTATCTTATGGAACTGCAGCTGTTTCGGTTTAGATTTCAATTAAACAATGATGTCAAGTGCCCCAAATCATTAATTATTCTAAAGCAGACAGAGGAGGGGGAAAAAGGAAGAACGAAAAGGAAGCTACGTGATAAACTCTTATGGTTGCTGTTGTGGTTCCTCTTGTTGTCTATTGAAAATTTAGCTGACTGGTCTCTTTCACTCTGATTTTATAATGCAAACATGACTCAGCCAGTTTTGTTTGTTCATAGAATCATAGAGCTGAAAAGGGACCTTGGAGGTCTTCTGGTCCAATTCCCATCCCAAGGCAAGAGATCTTCCATCCCAGACAAAAGGCTTTCCAATCTTTTCTTGAAGAGGACCACAATGGCGCATAATTTAAATTGGCTACAAAAACAGAAAGAAAGAAAGAAAGAAAGAAAGAAAGAAAGAAAGAAAGAAAGGAAGGAAGGAAGGAAGAAAGGAAGGAAGGAAGGAAGGAAGGAAGGAAAGGAAAGGAAAGGAAAGGAAAGGAAAGGAAAGGAAAGGAAAGGAAAGGAAGAAAGAAGGAAAGGAAAGAGGACAAAATAAAACAAAACAAGACAACAGTCTCAACAACAGTTCCAATATTTTGGGGGTTGTTGGTTTTTTTTGCTCATATAGAGCAGGAGTGTCAAACTCAAGGCCTGCGGGCTGGATCCGGCCCACGATGTATTGAGATCTGGCCCACGGGGCCGCCCTGGAAACAGCGAAGGACCAGCCCGCCGTGCCTCTGCCAGTGAAAACAGAGCTCAGGAACTCCGTTTTTGCTGGTGGAGGGTTGCAGGAGGCCGCCGCAGCCAAAAACGGAGCTCGGGAGCCCGTTTTCGCTGGCAGAGCTCTCGGGCCAACACAAGCACCCCTGACACGAGTGACGTTGAGCTGGCCATGCCCACCCTGGCCACACCCACCCCAGCCCCCCGAGGTCAAACACAACCCTGATGTGGCCCTCAATGAAATCGAGTTTGACACCCCTGGTATAGAGCCTCTGTCCAACATTTCACTGTACTTAGTAAACTCTTCTGTCCCAAATATATTGTTTAGTCATACACTGTAGGAAAAAAAATAGATTCATATTCACAAAGTTAAGAAGTTACCGGAATACCATTAGGCAATCTCTTAGGATAATCAATTGAATGTGAAATATTTTTTAAAAATTATTTCATGCTTTCTGAATAGATGCTCAAATGCTCAAATCTTTCGCTATCAAGTTTAATTATCTCAGTGGACTCCTTTGCATATGACTGCTCTACATTTCAATGGCGGGGCTGAACCAATGCCTGGAGGTGTTGATGGGACTGGTAAAGACCAAAAATCTTAAACCTCAGTCTTGATAAAAGAAAGGCTCTCTGAATTAAAGTTCTATAGATTACCCTGGTTTCTGATCAGAAAGATCAGATCAGGATCTATGCTAGAGGTACCATATAGACGCCTTTCTCCAAAATTAACTTGCTCATTGACAAACAGAACTGCACTATAGAATTCTTTATTGGCCAAGTGTGATTGGACACAAAAGGAATTTGTCTTCGGTGCATAAGGTCTCATTGTACATAAAAGCTATAAGTGATAAATCATGATCATAGTCATCATAAAAATACATTCATCATAAATCATAAGATACAACACTTAGTGATAGAATTAACATAAAACATACTAGGGGACTAAATGAAACAATATAAATCGTAAAGATACAAGCAACAAAGTTATAGTCATAAGTAGAAAAAGAGATAGGTAATAGGAAAGATGAGAATAATAATAATATTAATACAGTGTTACTAAATAGTTTCACAATAGTCATTGTGTTTAGAATATAAATACCTTCTTTATAACTGTGGAACAAACAGGAGATTTGGAGTGACTACTAATAGTCACTAGTTGCTCAGTGTTTACTTGGTTTTTGTCCAGTTTCTTGTCTGTGAACATCCACAGGTTTGAACCATCCCTTCATTCCCACACATTTTTCATAAGTTTTTAGAAATAAATACTCTGTTGAAAGTCCGATTTAAGATACTGGCAACTTGCCTGCAGAGACTTACATGACAAGAATTGAAATAACAGAAGGAAAACATATCTGACACATATCAAAGCCTCTTTTTGGTGCCTCTACAATCACAATTAAGACAAGCTTTGACCACAGAGAATAGCTTCCAAACTTGAAATCCCACCTAAGGGAAGAGAAGTTGTTTCAAAGTCTCTATCTCATCATCTAGTAAAAGGGACCCTATTTTCCCAAAATTTATAAGTAGATTTTAAATAAAGTCCTGTAGCACATTGGCCAGCTATTTATTTAATTGCTTTCTTACTGGATGTAGTGATTCCTGCCTGAGGAGGTTTTCAGGACATATGACAGAAAGATCCTTTCACCAGTCAAATGAAGAATATTCACAGTAACTCCAGCCTACATCTCTGTAGAAAGGCCAGTTTTGATATTCTTGACAAGTGCTGTCACCTTCCTTTTTTATAATGTCAAGGACAGCTCTGTGTGCACAAAAGTGATGCAGGGGCATAAAGCAGCTTCTGAAATTGCCCCAAAGAAAGAATTCTTGGTTTTTGCAAGAACCCTTGTGTACATTGGCACTTGCATAAATGCAATGAGCTTTCAGAAAGGCTGGATTCTTGTAGGTCTTCGGAGCAAAAGGGTCATGAGATGATAACTGCAGAGATGTCACATGGCTGGAAAAGACGTTGAAACACCAGCTGCATATTTCTCCTAAGGAAGAGAATTGATGTCCACAGTAAGTAGAAAATGAATTGGATGCCTGTTTTTCAATTGTCAACAGCCATTCCTTCTAAGCAAGAAAACCTCAGTGGACATTAGTAGAGTTTTTAGAAATGATTAACGGTATTGATTTATTTGTCTTGTGGATAGAGTTATGCTTTAATCTAATGCAAGGGTAATGTAATGTTGATACTTTACAAGCAATGCAATGTATCAACATTGGCTTTGCATCCCTGACATATACCATTTCTTTCTTTATCATGGTCTGTTTAAGTATTTTATTCCACATTTAACTCCATGTTTTCGCAGGAGAGGCAGTAACAAACATTAAAAGAGGGAGAGCAAGAAGAAGAGAACGAGAGCTAAAACAGCAAACCCTGGAAGAATCATTAACAAGCAAAGCTAATCTCTTTTCAGGAAAGGATAGTCCAGAGGCTACCCAGAAGATGGGAAACCCAAACCTTAGATTCTAAAATTCATTTGAAGGCGTAGAAAGACTGATTTGGAGTGAACATTCTTTATAATACCCAGCATCAAAACATTCAGGGTTTAAGATTAAAAGTGGCACTTCAAATGGAATATCCAAACAGTCATGATCCAAAAAAGTTGCCATTTCCAAGGACTTTTTCAAAAAGAGAACATCTTACTGTCACTTCTTGTGGTTGCCACATATTGACCGCCATATCAATCAAAGGTGCTATGATTGGTTTTGCCTTTGTCCCTCTTTACACAATGAATGCCTCTACAGTGGATGAATTGCCATACTGATCTGGGATAACCGTTGTCCAGTAGAAATGCAAGACTTGTGCTTTAAAGCATGCCCATTAGATCAAGTCCATCTTATAGGAGCACTGCTGGGTTATACCACAACTTGTTGTATATGGTTGAACTTTGATCTCGCTTTGATCAGTGCATCTAGGATGACAGGGTCTTTTTTTCCCCTTCCCCAAACTCTTTCATTTAATCAGTGGCTCTCTTTAATCTTAATGTAAAATGTCATCTTTTCAAATGAGATTATTTCCCTTCTGAATTTAAAAGTATGAATTCGTAAAACAGCTTGTACAATATGAAATTAAAATCCTGCTAATTTAAAATGTGTGAGGTTTGTTGATCTCTTGCGCTGCTTAAAAAAATGTTGAAAATTAAATAGCTATCACAAATGTATCTCCTGTTTTGCTGGCCATTTAAATAGTAATTTGTCTCCGCCGCCTGACAGCTTGCCTATTCCCCAGCTTGCAAACTTCTGAAGACAAAAAGACAGCTTTTCTTCATGCTAGCAGGACATAAATGGAACACACTGTGAATTTGATTTCTAACTTGGCTGGTTATGTTTAAATGTCTGCCGTGATAGCAGGAATTTGCTCCAGGGTTCTTTCTCTATTTCACTCCTTTTCTAATGGAAAACTGCTGTTCAGATTATATTGCTTTTAACACTGCAAGCTTTCTACTGCGATGAGGGATTCATGTTAATGTTTGTAACCTTAATTTTCAAAACATGAAAATGCCACTGAAAAATATCACAAAGGTGTTTTTTTTTTCAAATTAGCATGGCTTCTTCAACCACCTCATCCAGCAGTTTTGCATAGACTGTTCACCTTTGGTTGATTAGCACAGAACCAAGCAATAAAACCCCACCAGTACCTTTTTTTTAATGGACATCCACAGCAATGAAGCCACTGAAGAAATTTACACCTCTGCTTAAGAGCCTTTTCAGAATGATATTCTAATTAGTGATACTGAAGCTGCTGAGAAGCACAGCAGGTTGGACTTCATCAGTTTGTCTTCTAGTGTAATCTTTTTAGGATAGACCAAATGCACATTAAAACATAGATTGACAATGGATCAAGATAATTAAAATCATCCAAGTCTATCTGAAAGACATTGCAATTGAACTTCACCTCCTCTTCTTTCATAGTTCTACCAGAGCCCCAGTTCCTTCCTTCTTTCCTTCTTTCTTGCCTATCTGCCTACCTTCCTGCCTTCCATCCATCTTTATTGACATTTCATTCAGAAGAAATTACATTTCAAAGCACAGAAAGATACTATAAGTTACAGCTGGATAAAGAGCAATAATAATAATAATAATAATGAACAAAAAGTAGACAAATACCGTAGAAAGAAATATGATGTTCAATTAAATATTAAAACTCCAATTGTAATGCTTTAGCATTGAATGAAATTATTGATGGCTTATCCAGCAACTATGCTAATGCAAAATGTGAAAGGATAGGCATGAAATGTCCATGAAATTAGTCTTCTTAGGGAAAACCATGTGGGTAGTAATATGATTTTTCATGCATACACATGCTAGGAGTTTTAATGTCATAAGGATCTGCTGAGAAATTCTGTGTAATGTACTATTATTGTAAAATGATTCTCTCCACCCACCCTCCGGTGCCGAAATCAGAATGTATATGGCCAAAGACTCTGTGTAATAGAGCCTTATAGAAGATGAATTGGTGTTATTTAAATGATGAAGAAAAAATGTTTAAATGATTTAAGTCTCTAACTTAAGTCCTGTTAATTTCAGGAGGTTGATTCCAAATACACGTAAGTGTGGATTCAAATCATTATGCCTGCAATAGCATGTTGCTCTATTAGTGCAGGAAATGCCCTTTATTTTATTGATGTATGTCTTACTAGAAGGAGTGGCTAGTAAAATACAACTGAGATGCCCTTCACTGTGACAATCATCACATTATCTTTTAAGTCAATGATAGAAATGCAGATTATGCATGAAATGACATTCATTTTATTTATTTATTTATTTATTTATTTGTCAAACATGTACAAGATAGCAGGTATAGGTATAAACATAAACATAATCAAAGTGAATACAGATAGATGAAGACAATAGGACAGTAGGACAGGGACGGTAGGCACGCTGGTGCGCTTATGCACGCCCCTTACAGACCTCTTAGGAATGGGGTGAGGTCGACAGTAGACAGTCTAAGGTTAAAATTCATGATGAGAATGCCTCTTATCCGCACACATTTTGCAGCAACACAAGCTGGCAAGAGTGGCAGCAGGTTGACTTTGAGTGCCTAAATGCTCCAGCATGGTAATTCATGCATTTGCAGAGGAGGAGAGTGCCAACTGTGTAGCTATGCCACTCTATTCCCACACCTTTTAGCAATGGCCACTGAAGTAACTGCACAAATAAGAAAGGCGGAGTAAAGTAGAATTTCTTTCTTTCTTTCTTTCTTTCTTTCTTTCTTTCTTTCTCACAACTTGTAAGTTTTTGGTACTCTCAATACCTCATCCCCACAATCTTTACATAATATTATCAGCAACAGGTGTTTTTTTTTTAAAAAAAGCAAGAGAAAATCAGACAGGCAATATGGAGAAAATTATGAAGCAAGAGGTAATAGAACATTTAAGAATGATTGCGACCCAGTGGAAAGCAATTAATGAGGATAAGCCTACAACAAGCCTATAGAGGCTTCTGCTAAAATGACTCATTAACATGTATTAGAGTAAGGCTATGCTCCTTCATAGCATGAAACACAACAGGACATAGATGTCTAATTTGCTTAGTATAAGTTTCAAAATGGTATAAGAAGCTCTATTTCCAATATGCAGCTTAAAAATTAAACTGGGACTTGTTGCTATAGAATAGAAAAAGACGGGGCACATTTTGTTGTTTGTTCAAGAAGAGTAACTTGGTGAAGAGAGGAAAGAATGTTTAGAGATCATCAGCTCGGTCCTCAAATCAGAACAATCCTTTCAATATCATGTCTCAAATGTACCTTTAACTGGATGGCAAGAAATTTGGTGGTAGAGAGTGATTTATGCATAGATTTCATTATCACTATACAGTAAATAACATTTCACTGTAATTTCCACTATGATTGGTGGTGCTCTTTCTTGCAATCAACCAATTTGTTTTCTCAGCGAGACAAGGGCGTAGGGCTACTGAACACATGAGGAGTGGTTCTTCATCGTCGTTTTCCCTGGCAGCAACAGCATTTGAAAACACCCAGAACACCTGGGTGTTGGACAGTGGGGCGAGTCAACATATTGCTAATCATCCAGAAACGTTTTCTGGCTTGAGACCAGCTAAGCAAACATTTGTTAGTTTGGCTAATGGTCAACAATCTGCTGTTAAAGGGGAAGGTAAAGTCTATGTACCTGAGATAGGAGAAACTTTATACAATGTCTTATATGTACCTGAATTAGATCGTAATCTTTTGAGTGTTTCCAGGTTAGACAGTCAAGGGTATGAAATACTGTTTGCTGGAGGACAATATTCCATAAGGAAAGGTGGAAGAATTCGTGCACGAGGGGTTAAGCAGGATGGTCTGTACATTCTAGGAAGGCAGGAGAATAGTTGTGCACGAAAACTTACAAACACTCCCACACATGACAATTGTGTACATTTATTGCACAGGAGATTCGGGCATGCAAGTTTTAGAGTACTGCAGAAGATGCCAGACCTAGCTGAGGGACTTAGGATAAAGAAATACAATGTATACTTAGATTGCGCTGTTTGTAAGGAGGCAAAAACCAGGGTGTATCCTGTGAGTAGGAAAAACTCAAGGCAAACAAACAGGAGACATGAAAGGTGTAATAAAAGTATACTTCCTGAGCAGTTCACTGCAAGTGGGGTTGGAGTAGGTCATATTCGTAATGAACCCCGTAAGTACTGTTGTAAGGAATATTCTTCTGGGTTCAGTTCCAAGTGGGGAAAAAGACACTGGATTCCTGGAAGTTGCTTGGAAAGAAGGTTTAATGGTGGACAGGAGCACATGGCATGGGCTCCTGAACAGAAAAGGTGGATCACATGCTTCCAGATGTTGGGTGAAGAGAAAAGGGAAAGAAAGATGCTGAGTCTCTTGGTTTTATGACCTCTGTTGGGCCCCACCTCTTAGTTTCCTGTTCCTGTGTATGTAATGCACTCCAATTGGCTGTCAGACTCCCAGGGGCATGCTGGGGCAACTCTTGTGGGCTGTCCTGAGTCCCAGGCTTGGCTGATGTAATCTTCCCAGGTCCCATGTCCTGTAATGAAAGGGCTTTGGGCAATTCCTAATATGGCTCTGTCTGAAGGAGATCTTTGTTATGTAGAATAGACTGCTCCAGGCAGACTGCTCCAACAAAGGGGGGGGGGATGAGTGAGCTGGGCCATTCCTTGATGGCCCATTGACAAAGGTGGGGGGTACTTAGAGTGAGTCTGTTTCCTTTCTAAAAGCATGTTTCTCAATTTCTCTAGGGATATTCTATATAATATTCTGCCTTTTTAATTTTTCCTAGGATATTTCATTTTTTCCAGGAGAGGGGTGGGTGCTAACTTCCTACAGTACCAAGAGATATGGTCATTGCCTAAGGAAAAACAAGATAAATGGAGGAAGGTAAAGAGAATGTCAGGCACACAGAGAAACCAAACTGAGGGAACTGAGCTAGTGAAAAGAGAAAGTGAAAGTATTCAGCCAAGAGATGGTGAACAGGATGTAAGGAAAAATAATGAGACAGAGTGTACAGAGCCATTAGAAAATGAAATTAGGAGCAGTTCCAGCACCAGTAGTAGTAATGGTACTAGTAGCGTTTGTAGCAGTGAGAGTAGAAACCGAAGCAGGAGGTGAGGACATAATAGAAATAGAAAGCAGCATGAATATGTTAAAGCATTCAGCTGTTCAGCTTTAAAGGGGAGGATTGTCAGGGACATACTTTATGAGCTGACCAGCTGCTACAATGATATAAGGCAGGGAATGAGTCAGCAAGGTTTTGGGGCTGATACGACTTTAAGAGGCTGTATATATAAGAGAGGCCCTGTGAGGGCGTCTCTCTCTCTCTCTCCGTGTGTGCTTCCATGCTGTAAATTGCTGATTGACTGCCTGACTTTGCCTAGTACAT
Source organism: Thermophis baileyi (assembly GCA_003457575.1). Lineage (NCBI taxonomy): Eukaryota > Metazoa > Chordata > Lepidosauria > Squamata > Dipsadidae > Thermophis > Thermophis baileyi. Next base: position 1,083,760 of record QLTV01002118.1, on the reverse strand, counting down.
GTATGTCAGGGGTGAAATGCTCCCGGTTCGGACCGGATCAGGCGGACTGGCAGCGGCTTGCGCCTGTGGTTCGCCGTCCCAGTAGCGATGGCTGGCTGGCCATGCCCCAGTACTGGTCTGCCGCTCGCCGCTCGCTCGCCCTGCAAGCAGATGTCCCGGCACTGCACATGCGGTAGGACGTGAGTCCGCACCGGAAGAGGGCTGTGGGAGATGCGGTGCGCATGTGCAGCAGCCCCGGGGCATCCACTTGCCGTTTCCCACATTTTGGACGTGGTGCACTCTGCTTCCGCGGGGCCTTTGGATGACTGCTGCCACTCTCAGACTCAGCCCCATAGCAGCAGTAGCAGAAGGTAAGGCGATGCTGGTGGGGAGGAAGACCCGCTGCGCCTTGGGTCCAGAAGGGCAGGTGTGATCTTGCCTGGGCTCTCCGCCAACCCAGAAATGCACAGTGCCAGGGAATTTTCCTGCGCAGCCGCAGTGGGGGCAGAGCCGCCCAGCGAGGCTTTGTTTGAGCGCAGGTCGGTGTGGGGTGTGGAGCTTTGAGGCTGGGAAGGGCTCCACATGCTTTCCTGCCTTTCACGTGGCCAGCTTGCGAAGGCAGGCAAGCGGAAGGCCACGTGGAAGGCAGGAAAGCATGTCGGGGCGGCGGGGAAGGGAGGTAGCAGCCTACTCCCTTCCCCGCAGCCCTGCCATGCTTGGCGGCCTTCCACGCGGCCTTCCCAGTGGGCGGTGAGGGTCCTTTACAGCCACGTGCTGCCTCTGTCAGGGAGAGGGCCTGTGCTTGGAAGTGGCTGCCGCTCTCGCTGCCCACTTTCTTCCTTCTCCCACTGTGAAACAAAAACAAACAGCGGCAGCGCTGCTTCTGCAGGGCAGGTGGACGTCTCCCTGCCAGGCAGGGAGGGAGGGCAGTGAGAGCGGCAGCCCCTTCCAAGCGCAGGCCTGGCCCTCTCCCCTCCCTGCGTGGGGGGCTGCCGCCCACTTGGCCACCAGCGGCTTCCACACTGCATTTGTAGTCGAATGGCCAGCCGGATTAACAGGTGTGCTGGGGACACCTTGCCTGTCACTTCCATGCGCTGCGCTTGGCAGGGGCCACCGCCGCCTCTCTCGCTGCCCTCTCTCCCCACCTGGCAGGAGGAGGCAGGTGAAGCGGAAGGCAGAGGGGCGCCCGCCCTGGCTCTCGGGCTGGTTCCCACTGCCACGCAAAGTTTGGCGTGCCAGGCCGGTGGAGGAAGAGGCTCCCAGCCGGTGCTGAGGCAGCGGCGGGCTACCTGTTGAGGCTCAGAGCCATGGCCCTTCCTACCCGCCTGCTCGGCTGCCTCCCTTCCGGCTCGGCACGCTGAGGCCCAGAGCCTCAACAGGTAAACAGCCGCCGCCTTGCGGCACGGTTCTGGGATGGCAGAGAGCTTCCTTGGCCTCTCCCAAGCAATCTCTGCCACCGCCACTGGGTCTCCCAAGCAAGCTCTCCACCATCCCGAAACTGCACCGCGCCGGAAAACTCCCCCGTGCATGGCGCGGTTCCAGGATGGCAGAGAGCCCAGGCAAACTCTGCCCTCACTGCCGCCACTGCTGCCAGGCGCGTCCGCGCAGGAGAACTACAAAACTACAAAAACCATCCTCGAGGAAGGACGGAACTCACCAGCCCCTCGTATATGGGGGTCGATTTGGAGCAAGGGGGCCCCACCTTCTTTTCTCTCCCTGCAAAAAACCTCAAAAGGAGGGTTTCTGCAAATCCAGGGAGAACTTCATTTCAATTCTCCTGCTTCCGTTTAATCCAGCAGTCGGTGGAAAGGGGGGGAACCTTCCACATCCCTCCTTTTATTTGCCCAAATTTAACTCTCTTTCCAAAGCTATTCTGGCCTTCTTGATTTGCAGGCTGCAGAGGTACGTTTTTCCAGGCTGTTTAATATTGTATGCTGTTTTTTGGTGGGGTTTTTTGGGGTGGGTGAGTGGAAAAACAACGATCTGTGTCTTTTCTGTGCCAGATTTGAACCTGTATGTGTTGCAATAAAACTCTGGAAAATAGATAGATGATAGATAGATGATAGAATAGATAGATAGATAGATAGATAGATAGATAGATAGATAGATAGATAGGGATCGGGATAAGGATAGGGATAGGGATAGGGATAGATTAGATGTAGATGTAGATGTAGATGTAGATGTAGATGTAGATGTAGATGTAGATATTGATAGATGATAGATATATAAGGAAAGGAAAGAAAGAAAGGAAAGGAGGAAAGGAAAGGAAAAGAAAGGAAAGGAAAGGAAAGGAAAGGAAAGGAAAGGAAAGGAAAGGAAAGGAAAGGAAAGAAGGAAAGGAAAGAAAAGGGAAGGAAAGGAAAGGAAAGGAAAAAAAAGGAAAGGAAAGGAAAGGAAAGGAAAGGAAAGGAA
>QLTV01002118.1:1036393-1070586 GCA_003457575.1 Thermophis baileyi | reverse complement strand
CTTGACAGAAGTCTATGTAAATTGTTTCTATTGCTTTGCCCTGGTCGAGTTGTGTAGTCCATATGTTGTTGCAGTGTAGGAGTTGCAGATTACAGGACAAATTTTTTCTGAAGCCAAATTGTTTGTTAGAGAGTAGGTTGTTTGTTTCTAAGTGGAGGGTAATGGATTGGTTTATGATTGATTCCATGACTTTGCAGGTGACGCAACATAAAGAGATTGGTCTGTAGCTTTCAACTAGGCTGGGGTCGCCCTTTTTGAAGATAGGGATGACCGTGGCTAGTGACCATAGTTTGGGCAAGGAGCTGGTCCTGAAAGATTTTTCGAAGATTATGCTTAGAGGTTCTGCTATGGCAGTGGAAAGCTTTTTTAAGAAGTAGGCACATAGTCCATCAGGTCCAATAGATAGAGATGGTTTTAGGCTGCGTAGTGCCTTTTCAACGTTGTATTCAATGTATTCAAAAAAATATGTACTCAAAACCATGTTTGTACTTATTATATACTCATATTAATGTTTATACTTTGCTGTAATCATATACATGCTTGACAAAATAAATAAATAAAAAATAAATAAAATGTTATCTTCTGTAAAATCGATATGTATTAGGTCGGTGTAATTAGTTGTGGTACAACTAGGAAATGTGGGGCATGAGCCATTGCTGTTTACAAAGACTGAGCCGAAGAATGTGTTTAAGAGGTTGGCTTTAACGGCTTCATCATTACAGTCTTTACTGTTAGGTCCTTTTAGGGGTGGGATGGATCTCGAGTCTTTAAGTTTATTGTTTACAAAATTATAGAAGGCACAGTTGGATTTCGTGCGCAGAAGGTTTTCCTCTTGTTTGATGTGATAATTGGTGCATTCAGTCTTTATCTGGTGGCATAAGTTTTTGTAGCAGCTTTTAAAGTTCGCTACGTAGCCAGTTTTGTTTTTTTGCCAAAGAGATTTTTTTTTTTGGATTGGAGCTTCCTTATTGTTATGGGTAATTTGTTTTTTCTGGTTTTGGGGGTTATTAGTGGTATAGTTTAATGACTTTTTTGACTTTAAGCAGAAAAATGTTATAATGGTCTTCAGCAGTATTACAGCCAGTGAATAGAATTTGCCAATCAAGAGATGAGAGGTCAGTGTCTATGAGATCATAGTTGGCTTTTTTAAAGTTATAGTTTTAAAGTTAAAGTTAATCATCATAAATCATTATGATCATTTTTGTAAGGATGTATATTGAGACAAAAGTCAATCATGCTGTGGTCGCTGTTGGAAAAGGGTTCTTTTATTTGTAGTCCATAAATTGAGTTTAAACTGTTGCAGAAGATGAGATCAAGGCCATTGTTGAGTCTAGTGTTGTTAGTTACTAGTTGATCCAGTCCCAGATTAGTAACAGCATTGTACAGGGCTGCATGTATGGGTTCAGTTGTACATTCGTTTAGGGTCCAATTAATAAGAGGTAGATTGATGTCACCAAGAAAGATAAGAGGGTGTGGGCAGGAGGCTGCCCACGTTAGTAGTGAAGTTAGCTTGTTCGCGTGTATGAGGTTGTAATCTGGGGCTCTGTATAGTAAGAAGCGAAATGTGGTATTTGATGACAGCTCGCAGACCATGATCTCAGGAAGAGCGAGCTCCTGTGTAACTTGAATGTTTTTTAGATTTAGGGACTTTTTATAGAAGATAGCAACACCACCTCCTCTACAGATTTCGTGATCAGACCGGTAAACATGATAGTCTATTACTGTGGTAATGGAGTCTGGGAGGGATGCATTCAGCCACGTCTCGCAGACAAATATAATGTTGAATATAGCCGTATTTAATAAGAGGAGGAATTCAGGCATTTTGTTTACGAGGCTCCTTGTGTTGAGTAGCTTGCATTTAAGGTCAATAGTGGTGGACTTTGAGGAAGTTAGGGGTGTGCATACCTAATATCCTAATATCGTGGAATCAACAGTGTGATTTGCAATTGCTTGCTTATGACCAAGGATCCAATTTAACACTGCAGCTATTAAGACTCTTGTGTTTTTTTGAGTGGGTAATGATAGTATATGAGACCCAAAGAAGAGGTAATTGAATCAAACAGTTTAAGAACCACTGTTCTATATATTTCTTCAGATCAAAGAAATCCCAAAGTAAAGTAACCCCTTTATCTTGCATGTTGCTCTGCCTTAGAGACATTCATTTATCTTTGAATAGAGAATGGAAAACATTTTGAAGTATTTGTCCTTGTAAAGCAGAACAGAATGTGTTAAAATGCAGATATAAAAATAATCTCATACCTCAAATCAAATTTGGCTTCAACCGCACTGATAATCTATGGTAGCCACTGTTTTTGTTCTGCCAAATAGGCAACATTTTATGAACATTTCGGGAAGGCCTTCATGCATTAGTGAGTAAAAATGCATGAAAAGAAAAGCAGCCTTAAGGAAAAAGGAGCAGGGAACTACTGGAGTATAAGGAGCCCTTGTGCATAAAGCATGCACACTTGTCCAATGTTAAAGACATTTTAAAAAAAATACCTTCCAGCTGTTGATTAAAAACAATGTTTACCTTGCAACTGGCACTTCCCCCTTATGCAGCACCCTTATGCAGTGTACAAATGGGTTAAGGCAGCCCTGCTTCTGAGCTCAGCTTCTACACATTTTGAGACATAAGTAATTCTGACGGAAAAATCAAATGAAGAAGCGAACCACACAAATATGGATGGAACAGCACTTTACGCTCGGGATGAGACAATTGTGAAAAAGGGTAGGCCTGTGGGCAATATCTCTTCATCAATTTCTAGTTCAAAGCACAGTTACAAAGGATGCTATCAAGAATGTGCATTTTTCCCCCCTCACTAGCATAATTTTTTATGAAAAGGCAGAGAGGAAAATTTCTTATAAATAAATATAATTTTTCCTAGACTGTAAAACTTAGCTGCCACTTTAGAAAATAAAATTCCAAATTATAAAAATATGAGATCAACATCCAATATATTATATAAAAATATGAGATTAATATGCAAATAAGCATACCAAATCGATTCCTTCAAAACATACTATATTTTCATACTGGATTGAGAAGTCCCTAAAGAACAAATATTTCTAAATCACATATAAACATGTAACATAAGCATGTGTTAGAAGGAACACTTAGAGCGTAGTCATTTAATTTTTCAAATACAGGTAGTCCTCGACTTACAACAGTTCGCTTAGTGACCGTTTGAAGTTACAATGGCACTGAAAAAAGTGACTTATGATCATTTTTCACACTTATGAACTGTCGCAGCATCCCCATGGTCACGTGATTTACATTCGGATGCTTGACAACTGACTCACATTTATGACGGTTGCAGTGTCCCGGAGACATGTGACCAATTTTGCGACCTTCTGACAAGCAGAAACAATGGGGAAACCAGATTCACTTAACAACCGTCTTACTAATTTAACAACTGCAGCGATTCATTTAACAAATGTGGCAAGAAAAGTCGTAAAATGGGGCAAAACTCACTTAACAAATTTCTCACTTAGCAATATAAATTTTGGGCTCAATTGTAGTCATAAATTGAGGATTACCTGTACCTAAGGAAATGCTACAGGTAGTCCTCAACGTGCGACCACAATTGGTTGTGGAAATTCTGTTGCTAAGCGATACAGTGGTTAAATGTGTTGCATCCAAGCTTACAGCCTTTTTTGTTGTGGTCATTAAGCAAATCACCATAGTTGTTAAGTGAAGCACGCAGTTGTTAAGCAAATCTGGCTTTCCCCATTGCTTGTCGGAAGCCAGTTGGGAACTTTGCAAATGATCATCACTCGACCCTGGGACGCTGCAACCATCATAAATATATGTCAGTTGTCAATCATCCAAATTTTGATCACATGACCATGGGGATGCTGCAATGGTCATAAGAGTGAGGATCACTCGTAAATCACTTTTTTTCAGTGCTGTTGTAACTTCAGTCACTAAACAAATGGTTATAAGTTGGGGACTGCCAGTATTTCTCATTAATGGATTCAGCAACTAATTGTATTTCATTCAATAATGGAAGTCCGTAATTTATGGTTTAGCATTTTCTTTTAGATTCATTCTCAAAGCACATTTTCATTTTAAAAAAAAGGTTACTATTTTGCGGACGACTACTCATGTCGTTGAATGCTACACATGTAGAAAGAGAAATCATCTCATCATTACAAATAAATTAATCTCTTGGGCTGAAAATTGACATGATGTTTACTTCCCATCCTTATGAACCACTTTTCTTGGTGGCTCCCCTTAAATTCAGTGGAATTGCAGTGTACATAGGATCAAAGTGGAATCAAAGATTCCTATTTTTCCTTTCTCTCTCTCTCCCTCCCTCCCTCCCTCCCTCTCTCTCTTTATTTGCTTCATACTGAAATAAATGTAATTTTGTTTGGAGTTGCGAGTAGAATCTGGAGCACTGTCCTCCTAGGATAACAAAAGAAAGCACATACCAAACTTCACTCTAAAGAACAAACCCATCAAACAACCTTTGGAGCCTGAAAATCTCATAACAATGGGATCTGCACAGTGGACTACTGCCTGGGGAGAAGAGAGAACTCAAGAAATGTGTGTATTGTATAAAGATGAAAGGTTATTATATTGAAGATCTGACCTACTTTCTTTGCTAAAGGACAACACTGTCTTCTGTTTTCTTCTTTCTTTCCATTGAGGCAAAAAAAAAAAGTAAATCTAAGGTTGCTGGATAAATATTTGAAAGAAAAGCTGGGCCAGAGGGCATACATTCTGCCTTCCTGTAATCCTATACGGGGGGGGGGGGGGGGGGGGGGGGGGGGGGGGGCCGGGGGGGGGGGGGGGGGGGGGGGGGGGGGGGGGGGGCGCGGCGCGGGGGGGAGAGAGAAGTTGGGATGAAGAAGCTTATTCTAGCAATGCAAATTGCCAGCATAAGCCTCTGTGCTGGATCAGGCTACCAGGACAGTTAGGAATCTATATTACTATATTACTAATCAGGTACAAATTGGCACTAGATGTCTCTAGTTACATACAGAATGATGTGTTAACCTCCATATATGTTCAGGGAATTCCCAAGTTGGAACATTATTTCAAGTTCAAAATTTCAATAACATCTTTACTTCTTTCAAACTTCTTTCAAGCAATATTCTTTTTAATTAAATTATCTTTCATTTCTCTTTTACCAACTAAATAAATTACAAGATGTCTGCCCACCCCTCCATCTAGATGAAGGTAGCATTAGATGTTTTGATACACTATCCCCAAACCATCACCATATCACCAGCTATTCATTCCTCTTGTAGAGTTGTCTTTTCTCACCCATTTTCTTGCCTCGTCAGAGAATTATAATCTGGGTTCAAAGGAGTGAGTGCTTTTTTTGGGTCTATGCCTGGACTCGCTGAAATCCTTTCTTAGCTTAATTGATAGCTACTAGGATGAATCAGACGTCAAGAATCTCTCTTTCCTCCCTTCCTCCCTCCCTCCCTTTCTCTCTTTCTGTCTCTGAATCTTTAAGATCATTAACCATCTACTATCAAACTATCTGGATCAATCATTTCTGAGCAACAAAATATCTAATGTATTGGAGCTAATTCTCTTCTATCCGGAGAAGTTTCCTGATAACCAGTGATCTTGCCAGCCAAACTGTGAGGTTCAGTACCAAAGGTTACTGTACTTTCTTACCATGTTGGGAGTCACAGCAGGATTCCAAAGTGTTCAGTAAAATTTTCCCCAAGGTGCGCTTAGAAATGTTCTTCAAAACATAAAACAATATTAGGTAGTTTTATCTGCACATGTCAATACTGAAATATATTAACAATCGTCTTTCAAAATCTAACATTCACACCCAATTCATCCATTGGATTTACTTTTGATGTCCTTTATGATCAACAAACAAGTGGGCAATTAAGAGAAATTGTATACATCAATGGTGCAAATATATATCAGATCAGATCGGATAAGAGACAAAGAGAAGATAGCTGCAAAACAAGACAGATAAACATTGTTTACCCAACAGAAGACAGTTTGGGTTTTATTTTCATGTTCTTTATGAGCAGGGCCTTTGTGTCTTCCATCTTTCCCTTTTTCATGGTGGATAATCAGGCTATCAATCTGTATACATGGTCAGTTTTGTAGTTCTACATACTGTCAAAAAGAATGGGTAGGCTCAATACAATGTACAGGTAACAACTTGGTCTTCATTTGCCAATCATGTGAGCAAAGTATAAAAAAATTGGTCATGGAGAGGTGAAAGGAAGAGATGCAGACACGGTGTACTAAATGGCAATAAATTATATAGTAGATATTTTGGGACCAGAGAGATGTGCATGATACAAAAATCCTTGAAAAATCGTTTTGGTTTCTGGGTGTCTGATTTTACTCTTATTTTTAATTACATATATTTAAGTCTCATCTTTCCTCTAGTAGTTGGTCACCTTCAAAATTAAGTAAAGGTTATGTCTCTGTGAGATTGAGCTCAACTCATAGGCACTATTTCACTCTTCCATGTTTGCAACAGAACCTACCATGTTCTTTATGAGTGTATTGTTATATAGATACTTAAACTCTGTAGGAGATATTCTTAACATCCAGGCCAAGGAGTAGTAAGTCATCGTATTATTACCACTTATAGCCATGATGTATGATAACGTACAAGACTCAGAGTAATATTTTCACTGTGGTGTTATGTATCGGTTGATGGATTGCTTAAGGAATGATTTCCAACAAGGTGATGGACAATGAGAATGTAATGATTTTTTTTTTGCCAATCATAATCACTCATGACACTTTATTAACTTATCCTTTATTAGATTCTGACTGACTCAAGGAGCAAGAATTGCCACTGGCGAGTACAGTAGAAAGCTAATGTAATAGGAGAATACTACTACATATATTCATAAGAGTTACTAACAGAATTGGAACATCAGATCAGCCTAATTTTAGCTATCAGATCAGCTCTCATTAGATGATAACTACATTCATAATAAAAAGTGGCCTTAAATGCAATTTAGAAACAAAAGAGAAGAAACAGATACAGTGCAGGTAAATTTAGTAAACTGTTTTTTGATTTTTATGATACCTTGTTTCTAAGACATCTGTTTTCTTTTCTCCGCAGCAAGCAAGAAAAATCATTTAAATACTAAAGTTATCATATATACATGTATCTATCTATAATGCTATTCCTTTTCAGGGAAAGCAATGTTATGCAGAGTACAGAAAAGTAACAAAGAGTAAGTCAAAGTTATTAGAGTCACAAGATAAGAAAAGGGAACATACAAAAGGGGTTGCCACAAAGAAGAGGGAGTCAACCTATTCTCCAAAGCACCTTAAGGCAGGACAAGAAACAATGGATGGAAACTAATCAAGGAGAGAAGCAACCTAGAACTAAGGAGAAATTTCCTGACAGTTAAAACAATTAATCAGTGGAACAACCTGCCTCCAGAAGTTGTAAATGCTCCAACACTGGAAGTTTTTAAGAAGAGAGGGCGGGGGGAGGCCATTTTTGCCCTCCCCAGGCTTCAGGAAAGCCTCCAGAGCCTGTGGATGGCGAAAAATGGACCCAACGGGCCTACTGGAAGTTTGGAAACTAACTTCCGGTAGGCCTGTTGGGTCTGTTTTTCATCCTTCCCAGGCTTCAGGAGGCTTTCCTGAAGCCCGGGGAGGGCGAAAAACGGCCCAACAGGCCTACCGGAAGTCCGGAGGCTTCAATGAGGCCTGTGCACATGTGCAGCACGCAGGGCGGTTGTGCGCGCATGTGCGGGGGGGGGGGGGGGCATTGCATTATGGGTGTGGGCACATGCGCGCCCTTTTGGCACCCAAGCAAAAAAAGGTTCGCCATCACTGCCCTATATAATGTAATTGTAGCTGTAAAATAACCCATATTAAAAAGATACCTTTATTGTGTTCCACATTGCAGATCAATATGAGAGAGAATGATTTGCTCAAGGTCACCAAGAGAATTCATGGCAGAAGTAAGGTTGGGATCCGAAGCTCAAAGCAGTAATTCTACACAAAGTCAAGGGCTCCCAAAAGGAAAAATATTAACAGTACCTTAGACGAGCGTAAAACTTTCCTAGCTCTAAATTGCAGAGAGAGCCTGAATATCTCTAATGGAAAGTTTGTTCACCTGCATGCTCAGGTTTCCTTTTCTAAATCAGCTATCTACAACTGAGCTTTTTTCCAGCAGCTCAGTGTGAAAAAGTCTGTCTACTGAAGACCATGCAGAAAACTACAGACATTGTCCATCCATACTGAGGCATCTTGTTGTTTCTTCCACTATTTTGTTTGGGTTTTTTTTTCTTTTCTTTTTTTCTTACCAGATCCCGGAGTTGCTGAAGCAGCTGTAAAACATCCAAGAGCTTTTCTTCCACCAGTGACAGCCTTACTCTCTCTGTTTCCAACATCTGGAATTCCATCTTCATCAGCTCAGATTCCTCCGCCTTCTGTTGTATTTCCCCTAGCAATGGATCTTTTGTCTAGACAACGGATGGCATAAAAAGTATTGCGTAGCACAAAAATAAAAATAAAAAGTCTGATTTCTCTGTTTGAATCTGTGGTAGTTGCCTCAGAAGTCTGTTTTAAAATTAATTTTACTAAATGGAATGTGTCAGTGAAAAATACAGTCAGTAGGATGTGTACACAGATATATGATTTTTCTATTTTATTGATATCTTGCTGACTGCTTGATGTAGTTAGGATCAGCTGGGGATTTTAAATGCTGCGATTCCAAATATATTTTCTACATGCACATATATTTTCCAAAGAAAGCAATATACACAGAATTGCCTGCTACCATTAATTCTATTTCACAGCTTCATTGCCCCTATAAATCTGGAGTTCTCATTGAAGCTATAATAAAATATTTCTCCTTCAACCATGACTGTTTCAGAATAACCTTATTAAATGCAGACCAAACTGCACTTCTGTGAAAACCCCTTGATTACTTCAAATGTATCATTTGATGTGTCACAATCCAAGGCCTATTCTCTGTCAGAACAAAGTGCAATACACAGAGTAACAGATGTAGGTTATAGAAAAGAAAATTCCAACTGAACGTTAGGAAAAAAAATTCCTGCTATTAAGAACAGTTTGAATATAAAACCAATCATTCAGAGAGGAAGTGGACTTTCCTTTCATTTTGACCAAGGTGTGGCTGGCAAGCCATTTGTCAGGGATCCTTTGATTTGGATCAGTCAATATATAAATGGTCCCTTTCAACTCTATTATTCTATTAAGCAGAAGAGGAAATATTTGCTTCAGTTTGTTTGCATGCCCAAGTAATTATGACTGAAAGATTGGCTACAAGGTATAGTGCATATGGTTGATGCAAAGTTAACCTTAAGCATACAGACAAATATTTCTTTGTTTGAAAATTCTTATTCGGTGATTCCAATATTTTTTTCTTTGTCACCAACATATAAAATACATTCAATATTATGGTTTAATGTCACAAGAGAGATGCAATTCTTAAGTTTCATTTGGCAAAATGATTTATAAATTGGTGGTCTTCAGGATGGAAAGTTGGAGCAATGTTGTGTGGTGGAATTACTGACTGAAGGAGACGGGGCCCCTCTGGGGAGAGTAAATTGACATTCCAACTTGTAGTTAGTTTGAAGGAGAAAACATCTGGAATCAAACCCTTAGGTCTATATCTGTTGTTTCCAAGGAAAGGCAGATAGTCTGGCAAGATTCTTGTAACATAGGCGATCAGCAATAAAGTATCTATTTGGACCTAGTCACGGAGTGGTTCTGATTACATGCATCTGACATACTGCAATATTAAACAGGTAAACATTTCAATCAAAGGGATTGCAATGCTTACCTTTCCTCTTCTGTATATTTCTATTGATTTAGAGAATATCAGAATTCAAATATAATTGGTAACAGATAAAAAGCAGCATGACTTGCCAAAGCTATCCTAATCATAATTTTAAGTATTAATGCCTTAATTACAAGCTAGCATCTTTACTACAGTTTGTAATCACAGGAGGGTGAATAACACAGAAGAATAATGTAGTAGGTTGCTACCATATTAGAATACTGAAAATAAAATTAAAATTGAGATTCAACTCAATTATCTAATAAATCAATGTATTATTCACTGATATCTCTTCACATAGTTAAGATCATTCTGGTTATTGTAAGAAACCTGTGACCTTCCAGATATTCAGCTTCATCATCCCAGCCATCATAAAAGTTTTCCTTGGGTTATAAATATTTGCTTGTAAATATGCCCTCTTCAGCAAACTTCTCAGAAAATGTTATTGCAAATTTCCCCCTTTTGTGTTCAGTACATCTTATTGCTTTTTGATGGTTCTAAAGGAGTGTGCAAGAGGAAGAGTAATGGTTCACTGCCTACTAGCAGCTTCTTAAATAACCTCTTTTAAGAGACCCCCATGACAGATTCTGTGCCTGGGGGAGGAGGGGCCTAAATGCATAGTTTCCTGAGATTATTTTATTTTTATTTTTTTAAATAGTGGTGTATGCTACTCTGCTATTTGAAGAAAGAGAAGAAAAATAATTAGTGGAACCCAGTGATTAAAGCCCCAATACCTCCAATTTGGAACACAAAGTATCGAGGCAATTAAGAGATGTTACTTAAGGAACAATAAGGATGTTATTCATGGCTAATCCTCCTTCTGTAATGGCAAAATTGATGCAAAATTTCTAAACACTGCACATTGCACAGAATGTAATTATAATCTAATATTGAGCAATTGAGATAAATAAATTGACTAAATAATATATCGGATTTTGTCTGTAACTGACTGTAGTCTGAATTATAACTAATGAATTCTGCTTACTGTAATATTAAGCAGCTTCACTTACTAAGGAGAAGTTTTAAACATGGAAATATCTAAAATGGTGAAGATACTCTCACAAGGATTGTAGTATATCATGTGAATGAGTCCCACTAAGTTGACTACAACTAACATAAGTTGTATGACTATGAAGGCATACTGAATCTGCTTATTTTAGTACTCATCTGTTGGCATTGTACAATTACTGCAACACTTGGGCTATTAGCTTGTTTTGTTCCAAAGCCATCTTTATGAATGACCTAAAAGATGGAATGGAAAACATGTTGGTTAGATTTGTAAATGACACCAAGATGGGGGATATGTCCTTCAAGGACAAAATCACAAAATAACTTTGCCATTCCTGCACTGAATGAGGCGTTGGATTAGACGACCTACACAAATCCTTTACAATTCATACACGGTATGATTGTATTACTGGGATTAATATAAGAAAGAACATCCTATAGATTAAGATTCTATTGATGCATTGGCCGAAATATTATAGTCTGCCATGCAGGAAGATTGCCCAGCTTAAACATTTATTTGCTATCTGACTCCCTGCTTACATTTTAACAATTCAGACTAAACCTCATTCTGCTTGCTGTAACAAGCAATAAGAATCCTTGCTGCATAGAATAGAATAGAATAGAATAGAATAGAATAGAATAGAATTCTTTATTGACCAAGTGTGATTGGACACACAAGGACACACAATATTGTCACTCTCTGCAATTGGTTGTAGCAAAACAGGTTTAATCCATTGTCTTTTTTGTCTAGTGACCACTTAAGTATGAAGTAAGGTCCACAGAAGTCAATTTGTGAAAATTTGTAGCTGAGACAACTGAATCAGGTAGGGCATTCCAGACTTTGACAATTCTATTACAGAAATCATATTTTTTATAGTCAAGTTTAGAACAATTTACATTGAGTTTAAAGCGATTGTTCGTGCGCGTATTATTGTGATTAAAACAGAAAAAGTCATTTACAGGTAAAACATTACTACATATAATTTTGTATGCAACACCTAGGTCTGACTGCAAGCAACGCAGTTCTAAGTTATCCAAACTGAGAATTTCGAGCCTAGTAGCATAGGGAATTCTATTGTGTACAGAAGAGTGCAAGACTTTTCTCATGAAGTACTTTTGAACCTGCTCGATTGTACTGTCAGATATATGGTACATAATACAACTGTTATTCCAAACAGTTGAACAATACTCTAAAATTGGTCTAGCATAAGTTTTATAAGCTCTAATTAGCAATACAATGTTTCCAGAAAAAAAGCTTCGCAAAATTAAGTTTACAATTCTTAATGGTTTTTTAGCAACGCTGTTACAGTGAGCTACAATATTATTGCAGTTCCAACCATATCCAGAGTCCTTTGTGAGAGAATTGAAAAGAAAGGCTGCTGTTAATTTCTAAACTCAGCTTTAAAATTGATAGGAAATATTACCAGAATCAATATTTTGTAACTGAACAGCAAGTGTTATCTGAATAAAGTGTGCAATAGTTTAGGATCCATCCAGAATATCTTTAACATAGCCACTGAATTTCTTCCAGAGCTAAGTATAATATATTTGAATTGGCTAAATGACAGCATTGGCTGAAAGTTAACTCAGTTCTCTAATTCTAAAATAAAGTCATCTTCTAACTTCCAGATAAATCTGCCATATGGTAAGATGACATAGTCTCCCTAACGATTAAATGTGTTATTTAAGTTCCTATATCCATAGTCCTTTTTGTAACCAAAAAAAGCACACAAATAATTGCTTGCTCTTGTCAGTCATAACATTACCACCATCTGACCAGCTGCCTGGTTTAGACATTATTTTTCTTTCCTGAGACAACGATGAACTGGGGTAGATTATTTTCACTACAATTCAACATCTTGTTCCTTCTTCCCGGCTAACAACATTCTTGTAATCATCAGCACTGGCTTCCTTACAACACACACGCCTATCCAAAGTAAGACTGAAATGTATCAGTTGCCTGCAATATTATTCCAGAATGTTCTATTTCTTTCTGTCCATTTTTTCTTTGTTAGATAAACAAATGCAACAAGAAGATTTTCAGCATGTGTCTCATGATTGTAAGCTCATTGGGTATCTGCATTTTGCCCCAATAACAAAACCAGTGAAGAAATTCTGCAAAAGGTTCCCATGAGCTTATTACATTGGGTTTGAACGCAGCCTCAATTATTTTCTTGATCAACACTATAAATGTGCTGCAATTAATGTATAGGCTGCTATTTTCCCTTTAAAACTCTTTTGTAATATGCAGTAACACTAGAGGCTGATTTTCAATGTGCTACATTATCATTAAGTTTAAACCAATCCCTTGTCTTCATTAAGATTATCTAAATCCTTGCAAAAGCTGTTCCAATGTTCATGTATCTACCGTGTTTCCCCGAAAATAAGACCCTGTCTTATATTTTTTTGAACCCTGAAATAAGTGCTTGGCCTTATTGCCATGCACTCAAAAGCCTGATTGGGCTTATTATCAGGGGATGTCTTATTTTGGGGAAAACAGGGCATACACTAGAAAATGACTGCTTACAGTTAATTCCTTATACAGATAAGGCACATGACTTGGTCAATGAATAAGTATATTCCAGCAAAAGTCAGATATCTATTCCACAAGCAACATTTTGTAATTCTAGGCTTAGGTTTAGAGTTTACTAATGATTATTTCAATATATCATCTGTTATCTGACACCTTCATTAAAATTTCTTTGCAAAATAGTTTTCTAACTGCAGCTCTTTATTGAAATACACTTAAAAAGGAAACAAAGCAAATGGCCCTTTTTCATCTTCTAGCTTTTGTAAAAACATAGGAGATGAAAAAGATTGGATCAATTATTGATTCTTTCAGGTGTCCATTATTCTTGACTTGCCTGGAGTTGAAATGACTTCTAGTTTGCTTCTTTTTATATACTTCTTTCTAAGACTTGGGGTTTTATGTACAACTAAGCCTGCCATGCCGCTTAGATGCAGAATTAATTTGAAATACTCATGTTTAAGGAAGTTAGTGTATCTATTCAGATCTCAGAAGTTCACAGATCTAGAGATGTTTAGAAGATATTTCTAGAAATGTAAAAAGGTCTACCACTTGGCAAATTAAATAATTATTTCCGATTTCCTCAGGATATGAACTATGCCTCATAATAGCACAGAATAGATAAAATACTAAAGAAAGGAAAGGAAGGTCTAAAGTAGCAATTGGGAAGTTGCTAATTCCACTCATACATTGGTTTTCCATTTTTAGAAATATTAACAGCATAAATTGGAAGAGGTGGAATTTGTAATGGAAGAAAGGAACATAGCTACTCTTACAATGAAATATATATTTATTTCCATTTATGTACAAATATACATTTGCAATAAATATACAGTATGAACAACAATACTAGTGTGGTATAAGCTAGGTAACTATGCCCATCTAGATGCTGTCAGATAGAAAATCATGCTATCCCTCACTATATCAACTGGAGATGATTAGTTGCTGTGATCTGATGACATATAGATGTACCCTGCTCCCCATACTTTAATAGAACACAATTTTTAGAGGCTTGTTGACCAAGAAATAGTAAATACAGTAGATGAACTGTATAAAGAGTCCATGGAATTATGCACTGCAATTAAAGAATTGCATAAGAACTGATCTTTCAGGGGATGAAAGCTGAATACTATCACAGCTGAGTCTTCTTGTTCTGAAATGTGCAGGTGGTATCAATGAAAGTGTCTTTCGATCAAATTTAAGCAGGTCTGATAAGAAAAAGAAATTCTGAAATATGCAGCCCTTGTAATAAGTAGCCCACAAATCGGAAATAATGTACCTCTTGAAAGGACAGAATATAAAATGAATTTACCTCTTCCACATTTATTTCCAGATCTTTCTCTTCCTGCCCTTTCATTTGAAAGTCTTCTTTTAATTTTGAGAGTTGTTGGACTAATTCCACAAGGGAATTTTCATGGCCACAGCTACTGGGGTTTCCAAAGGATGACCGCAGCTGCTTCAGCGTTGTGTCATCACATCTAGAGAGAGAAAAATTCTGGTCACTGCTTTTCTCCATCCTAGTAGTCTAATGATATGCAATATTAAGATATTAGGAGGTCAAACCTCCTAATATGGGCGGCTATATAAATTGGTTTAATAAATAAATCACTTCCAAAATTTTGCCAAGGAAATTGCAGAGACTTGTCCTGCAGGGACAGTCACCTGCAGTCAACAATGATTTGAAGGCACAAACACAAAAAAGGGACAATTACTAATAAATCTTACAGATGCCTGCTCCATACAGGTAAGTTTTCTCCTAACACCAGTAATTGGGACCAGCAAGTCTGCTGCTAAGTGACACAGTTATAAAGTGTAACGTCATGTTGACTTACAACAGCAGTTACTGTTGTTAGGTGTATCCTATGCATTTGCAGTATCTTGTGGTCATTTGATTGTCATTTGTGACCTCCAGCCAGCTTCCCCATTGACTTTGCTTTTCTGAAGCCGGCACTGAAGATCATAAATGGTGATCACATGACTACAGGGTGCTGCAACTGTTGTGATTGCAAGCTGGTTGCCAAGCACCCAAATCGCAATCATGTGACCACAGGTATGCTGTGATGGCCACAACTAGAAGGAATGGCAGTAATTCCCCCATTCATCACTGTTGTAATTTTCAGCAGTTGCTGAACAAGTGGTGGCTGAACAAGGACTATCTGCATAACCATATCACATATTCCAAAGCTGGTCTACCTGTAATATTTTTGCTATGTCACACAACAGCATTTTCAGAAAAAATAGCAAGGACAAAAGTTGCAACTATGACTTCACATAGACACTCAGACGTACCCGCTATTGCAACAAGGAAATCTAGCTAAGAGTTTCTTTACTTCAGCCATTTGGGATTGCTGGTCACCTATCCATTTCTCTTCCTCTTCATCAGATGCAGCCTGGCCTTCCACAGAACGAAACATCTGATCTTCCACTGGAAAGAAAGAATAATAAACCCCCAAATAAGACAATCGCTATTACCATCATATTCAAGTAGCATTTTTTAATCCAGTTTAAGAAAAAAACAATTTTGGGAATAATTAGTTCAAATACTACAGTAATTCATTGTCAATCAAAAAAGGATCTCCTTCTTCATCATCTGCTACCTTAAATAGACAACTGCTACCTTATATACCATATATCAGGAGTTCCCAAACCCCTGGCCTATGGCCCAGTGCTGGGCCATGGAAGTGATAGGAGAGTGCGCATAAAGCTGTCTTTGTGAAAGATGTGGGGTGCGTGCGTGCACAAAACCGTCCCCTCTTCCCCCTCCCGCCGCAGCCACCTCCGCCGATCCAGCAAGCCAGAAAGTACCATATATATTTGCAGAGAAGCTGAGAATTCTAGGTGCTACAACAGACACCCCCACCCCAAATTTGGTTCAGCTTATCTGTGGATGGAGTTATCTGTGAGCATATATAGTAACACTTTTTTTAAAAAAAGAACTCATATATCCTATACATACAGTATTTGCATATAGGTCGAACTGTGGATAAGCCGACTCTTGAATTTGAACCAAAATATGATGAAAATGTGGATCAACCAACAGGTGGCATGTTTTTCACGGTATTTGGACATATAGGAGATATATGTCATATGTCATTTTCTACCACCAATTGAAATAAAGAATAGTCCCAAGAACATGTTAATTAGTTGGGAATGTAATTTTTTTTCAGTAGGCACATTTCCATATGATAAACTGCAGCCTTACTTATTGAAGATCCTATCAAATGCCCTGCACCATTTCTCTCCTTTTGGAAATATATTTCCCTGACTTTTTCTTCGATCATTAGTAACTCAACCTTTGAGCTAATCCTCCTCATAATCAGGCAAATTAGGAATATATCACTCTATGTCTAATTACCCTGTTTCCCCCAAAATAAGACATCCCCTGATAATAAGCCCAATCCGGCTTTTGAGTGCATGGCAATAAGGCCAAGCGCTTATTTCAGGGTTCAAAAAAATATAAGACAGGGTCTTATTTTCGGGGAAACACGGTATGTAATTTATAACCCACATTTATGCTTGTGTTCTATGGCTGTAGAATTTAGACTTGGGTAATATAACCCCCAAATCTGTGTGTTATCTTTGAAGACATGCTTTGCAGAATATCTATGTTTGGTCCTCTATAGAGGCAAGTTCCCTTTCTTAAGGAGCATAACCTTTATCGATAGAAGGAGAACAACTGTTAGAGTTATATATAGTATCTTTCTTTATTAAACCTTGCTAATCCCCAACAGTGTAATCTACCATTGCACACAGAGGGTTGTCTTGTGCTTTTCTCTTAAGCAAATTTGTGTGTACACGTATATAAAAAGAGAAAAGGGGGAAAGTAGTATATTAAAGTGAAAATCAATTGTACCTGGAACTTTTATTAAATTGTGTTCCTGCACTTGCACAGTTGCATGAGCAATATCTTAACCAGAAATAATCCCATTGCTACAGGAAAGCCTGGGGATTAGCAAAAGCTAAATAGAAAAAGTGGGCTGGAGGAAGGAATGAAGAGAGCCTTTATGAGTTTCGACATAAGGTGGAGCAAAGGAGAGAAGTGAGAGACAGTTTGGTATAGTGATTAAGGCATCAGGTTAGACCAGGAGTTCCCAATCTTGGTAACTTGAAGACACGTGAGCTTCTAGAAATTCTGGAAGTTGAAGTCCATGTGTCTTAAAGTTGCCAAGATTGGGAATCTCTGGACTACGATAGAAACTAGGAGACTGTGAGTTCTAGTTCTGCCTTAGGCACAAAGCCAGCTCAATGACCTTGGCCAGTCACTTTCTCTCAGCCCTAGGAAGAAACCAATGTCGAACCACTTATGAAATGTTGCCAAAGAAAACTGTGGAGCAGAGGTCTTCAAACTTGGCAACTTTAAGACTTGTGGACTTCAACTCCCAGAATTCTCCAGCCAGCATAGCTGTCTTAAAGTTGCCAAGTTTGGGGACCCCTGCTGTGGAGACTCAACCCACCCCCCATACACACACACAAAAGAAAAGGTTGAGCTATTTCAACCTTTTGGTGATGGAGATGGCGAACCAAAGGCAAAGATAGGAAAAGATTTGATATAAGGATGCAAGGAAGATGGGGACAAGATCTTGGAGGGGGGTCTCTCATGTTCAGAGGGCAAAGTTGTTTTTCTACCAGCTGTTTATGGCATGTAGGCAGAGAAAAGGGGATTTATTTTAGCACTAATATCATGTACTTAAAACACTCAGCCAGAGAAAATGAAGTGCTTTAGGCTAAGGCAGTCTTTTCAATCAGATTTCCAGAGTACATTTGCAAGAG
This sequence comes from Thermophis baileyi, assembly GCA_003457575.1. Lineage (NCBI taxonomy): Eukaryota > Metazoa > Chordata > Lepidosauria > Squamata > Dipsadidae > Thermophis > Thermophis baileyi. The sequence continues at coordinate 1,052,511 of QLTV01002118.1, read as the reverse complement.
AGAGCAATATTGGTTGAATAATTTAGACAATTGTCTGTTTTATTAACACAAATTTCTTCACAAACTGCATTTGTAAAGACTGCTGCTAGCTATTATTCACACATTTGTTGCAAGCAGCTATTTTGCAAGCGGAGGTGTCAGTTTTTTCTGTTAATCACTGTTATGTGGTACTAGGAGTATAAAACACAGCCTTTTTAAAAGACTTCTGCTCAAGCTGGTTGATTGTTTTCTTCCAATGTCTTTGTAAAATCAAGTATCTCTCTTTAACTGAAAGATTGTATTTTATTTAAAAAAAAAGTTGGGTCTTCCTTCTGAGGTAACATATAAGGCATTGCCTTTTGAATCAGAAGACATGTTATTTTGTATCGGCTCCCTTTTAGGTATTTGAGAAGAGAGTGAACAATGCTAGCAAGAAATACAATTTGCAAGCGGGACTTTTAATACTGCTCTACAAATATTGTTGCTTCTAATGCTGCGACAATGGCTGAATGCTTTCCATTTGGTCCAGCAGAGGGCACTGTGGTAAAACCCAAAATAAAGAAAATGCCCATTAGATGACAAACTTAGCAAAGAATGTCTTGTGAACAAAGTTGTCCTTCTCTTCTACAATAACAAAACTGGGGCGGGTGTGTGTGTGGGTATGTGTGTGGAATGTTAGCTCTAATTAAGTGAAGTAGACAATCCACTGTTAGTAAAATGCTTATTTCCCAACATTAGTTCAAACGCTCAGTTGCCTCATATATCCATGTTCTTTGTATAAGCTTTCAACTTCAAGGCTTTCCTTTGAACATAATCATTTGTCCCAAATGATTAATTAATAAGCAGATGCTGTATCTACTCAGCTGTAAGAATCACAGTCACTGTGGGATTTGTGCAATATATTAAGAAGCAAACAATAGGGGATGGAGAGGGGGTAGTATTGTCTCTTTTAAATGTTGCTTTTGTACAAGCATTGGACCTAGTTTAAACCACATCAAACCTTAAGCTTAAATTTGGTGGTTATTTGATGCAACAGCAGAGACAGTGCTTCTGGCTTCTTTCAGTTACACTGCTGGTGCTGGGGTACACAGATGCACTCACGTCTGTAACCAAAGACAAGCCTTTAAAGAAGTGAATGATCTAAGATCAAAGCTCCCTGTGAAGTTATAGGGAGTGCATACAGGTAGGCATAAGGAAGTAAGGGTATTTACCCTATTTTTTTTCCATCTTTGCTCGTGATCTTATAAAGGAAACTTCTGTCATATGCTCGTCTTGGATGTTTGTTAAAAGCATGTATTCTTAAACCTCTAATATTTTAATCTCTGACATCTAAAACTACAATTCAGTTTTTTGCAATTCTGTTTTTTTTTAATGTTAGTATATATACAAAAGCCCATGGGGAAAAATGTGTGTCTTTAACACTAAATGAAAGCTGGTCCTAAATACACAGATGCACTTAGTCATTACTCTATTGTTTTGCAATTAAATTAATAATTAGGTCAGTTCATTTAAGCAAAATGTCTTCAAGGAAAAACAAAGTCCAGTTGCCTTTTGAAAAAGCATCTTTGGGACAACCATGATCTGGATGACTGAGAATCTCCATAGATGGTAGGATATAAAATTACCCGAGGGTTCCATGCCCAGGGGAAGGATAAGGAGTGTTTCCAGGATCTCATGGCCATGGTAGCAGTCATGCTTATTCCAGGTCATACTTGGTCCAACTGAGAGAAGTGGGTTTGTGATTTGAAGGTGGAAGACATTTCCATCCATCATTTGCCATTGTGAAATTATTTTCTGTCTCACCTCTGTAGGGTAACAGGAGCAGTTAAGATGGTCTGTCCCAGGTGGGTGAATTTGCACTTAGTCCAGCAGTGCTGGATAATTCCTGCTTCATCTTCAACAATCTCTTTTAGGAGAAGATTTTTTTGGAGTAGATAACTGGGCCTCAGAAAGTCTAGAAAGAAACTGGTCATCTAGATCTCTGCCGGTCATATTTCAAGCATAAGGCAGAAGTTGCACTGATCATTCATGTACATGATCTATATACCTAGACCTTGACTAGGGGAGTACATCTCTTCTGGTTCAGGTAGATTTATCAGTAATATTTGATAACATTGTGAGGACTGGAAGCTGAAGGCATTATATTCCAGTGGTTCCAATTCTTCCCAAGTAGATGGTTACACGGTACGATAATTGGGGAAGAGGGCTTGAGGGCCACAATCTTCTGAACAGTTGTCCCAGTTATTATGGGGACCATTTTCTTCATGCTGAATCTTTCTGTCCTATGTATTTGAGCTAGGTAGCATGCGGCAGGATTCCCATCCATGTGAAACTCAGTGGGAAGAGAACCAAGAAGCTGGACAACGATAGCTTGCCCTTCAATGTAAGTCCCCTGTCCCTATTAATCTTCTGAAAAGAAATTATGCTCTTTCATCAAGCTTTAGGCCATAATGTACAACGGGGACTGCTATCACTATATGGTTTTATTGGTTATATTTATTACATTTTCAAAGTCTTTATGACTACTGTATGTCGCTTATCATTTTTCCATTTTTACTTTTCTTTTTTAACCTGCCCAAGTCTTACGATGAAGCACCATAGAAATTATGTAAAATAAAATATAAATAAATAAATAACAGATGAAGGACAAATTTAAATCAATTAGAAAAAGTAAATCAAATCAAATTGAAATAAGTTTGGAAAAAACTCCAGCTTTATGACTACATGTCTGAGTACATTTTTGACAATCTTGGAGGATAAACTGGATTTCCTTCTAATAAACATTCCAAACATTTCTATGCAGGAGACTTCAATAACAGCTTTATTCTAGTTGTGTGAAAAATATCCTGTTCTGGGTATGGAACATTTGTTCCATTTTTCTTCCAGAATGTGCTAGTTCAGCCATTCCAGGGGATGAACTAGTAGCTTTCCAGAAGAAAGTCTTCTGGAACAGGAAACAGTTTGTGGTGTTTACTGTAAGATTAAATGTACAGAAATGATTAACCAATTATCCTCACTCACTTAAATCTGACCATTTTTAAAGCAGGAACAAACAGGAACACAATGGAAGACACTCTGGCCCCTTTAAGAGACCCAGGTAAAACTTTTCCATTTAAATTCAGTTAATGGCTTGTGCTCAANTGCAATGGCTGATCCACCTTTCCAGGAGATTCTATGAAGGCAAAAGAAAGCAAAACTGCTGTGCCCTTTTGATTTGTGATTAAAAAAAAAAAGAATTCATCCAAAAGCTATTTTTATATCTTTCTAGTTCTGCTACAAAGGGAAGATTAAATGAATCTGAATATATGAATTAAAATTAGCCCTGCAGTGCGTGCCATCCAGGGGTGAAATCCAGCAGGTTCTGACAGGTTCTGGAGAACCGGTAGCGGAAATTTTGAGTAGTTCAGAGAACCAACAAATACCACCTCTGGCTGGCCCCAGAGTGGGGTGGGAATGGAGATTTTGCAATATCCTTCCCCCAGGAGTGGGGAGGGAATGGGGATTTTGCAGTATCCTTCCCCTGGAGTGGGGAGGGAATGGGGATTTTGCAGTATCCTTCCCCTGCAGTGGGGAGGGAATGGAGATTTTGCAGTATCCTTCCCCTGGAGTGGGGAGGGAATGGGGATTTTGCAGTATCCTTCCCCAGGAGTGGGGAGGGAATGGAGATTTTGCAGTATCCTTCCCCTGCCATGCCCACCAAGCCACGCCCACCAAGCTACACCACGCCCACCAAGCCACACCCATAGAACTGGTAATAAAAAAAATTGGATTTCACCACTGGTGCCATCCTATTAGAAAGTCTTACCACATTGTTGTGTTTATAGTATTGGCTGAGGCACCAAATGTTCAATGCTATAAAATCATTTCAAAGGGAAAAAAAGTCACCGTTTCCATAATAAAGTTTTCCATAATAGCATGAGACCATTAAAAACATAGCCAACATATTCTGAGGAGGAGACTCTTGAGGGGTTGGTGGACATTTATTTGTATCACCAATTGTCCTCCTGAGGTTTTCTTTGAATCCTCACCCTTGATGTTTAGAGGTTTCTTTTCCACTAAAGTGCTCTGTAATAAGAGCTGAAGATTTTTATTCCCTTCCTACCATTTTCCAGTACTCCTGCACCACCAGTTGGTGAACGTCTACCTTGCTGTGCAAGTGATAAGCTATCTTGTCCTCCCAGAGGTACATTTGTCTTCTGTTCTGAGTTGCTTTGTGAAGGAACTGGGCACTTTAAGACCTCTGATCTGAAAGAAAAAGAAAAAAAAGACAAACCGACAAAATAAACCAAATAGCAAGAAATCCAAATCAACAATAACAATTTAAGTATGGCCTATTTTTTTTTCTTACCATCAAGGCATTTCACTTTCATTAATAATGTTATTTAAAGACTTGGACTAGAAGTCTCTTCCACCCCTATGATTTTGCATAGATCTAAAAAAAACACTATTTCTGTCCTCCTAAAATGCCCTATCAAATAAGGTTGCTGGTGTCTATTCAATGAGTGAGTTAAAGGATAGGCATGCTTGATGCCAAGGTATGAATATATCTCCTTCACCCAGATAATATAAAATTCTTCCCTTACCTTTAAATGACTTACTTATCTACTCAAAATGAAAGTGAACCAACTGACAGTTTAGAAATGTAGTTTAATATATTAATTCAAAACATGGCTGTCTGAAAGTTATCTTTCACCAGCACTCATGCTGGCTAGACAAATACTATCACAACAAAATCTCAGGTATTCTAGAGTATGTTATGGATTGTTTAAGCAGCAAATTTACATGTATGTGATCTGTGATTACAATTCAAAAACCTGAAATTTAATTCTATGAATATTTCCTTCATTTTCTCTTAATCCATCTCTAGTCGATGTTTAGTAAATAAGTAAAAATATACAGATGTTCTAACTCAAGTAAAATATTAATTATTGGTATTCACAATTAATGATAACTAGCTCAGACTGGATCCATCCTTTACTAGTATTTCAAATTTCAAAGATACCTGTTTACTAGGTATCTCAAATTATATCTTGAGGTAAGAAATCTACATTTTTAAACCAATGTGGATAAATCTCTTTCTACAAGATTTATTACATAGATAAGAGGAGCAAAATGTTGATTTAAAAAAAAATTCTATTTAAAGGGAAAAAAAGCATTCCAAGAAAGAAACTAGAATATGCTCAAAGGAAACTGATCCTGTGGAGACATAGGAGATAACAACATTTTCAGTTATTTACATTTAAATAATTTGTAAAACATAATAAAGATGTAAATTATTTACACATAGATAAATAAAAACAAATGTGCAGTACATAGTTTTCTATAAACTGCATATGATCTTCTGAGGTCTAATTCAGGCTCTCACAATAGTCATTAACCCTGTCCATACACTCAAACCAGCCAATGTAAATCACAGAGCTCTGGATTACCCCCAAATGAGAAAGTGTCCCCTGGGCAACATATTTCAGAGAGAGGAGATGCTTTCCCGTCTTGAAACTCTCCTTGTAAAGGAAGGAGAGTGGTTTTCTTTTAATGAAGTGCTTTAACTTTCTACTTTAAATGTAAAAAACAAGCGCTGCCATTCTCACAGAAGCCTCTACTTTGGCCCTTCTTCATTAGCATTCAGAGAACCTACGATAAACAGTGAAGAAGACTGGATGAGCACCATGTCTGTGTGTAGTAAAGACAAGGACAGCAAAGGAAGGAAGGGTCGCTCCTAGGAGCCTGGGAAGGGCATATGTCTTACAATGCTTTGTAACAAGGTTTCCATGGAGAAATTATTTATTTATTTATCAAATTTTTGAAACCGCCCATCTCCCTCACAGAGGGACTCTATGAGAACGTCAAACAACAGACTTTATTCGTTCCAAAGCTTTTCTCAGGAAGATAATAGGAAGCTTGAGAGAAAATCTAGAAGCAGAGGTGACCCGATAGATTGGGACCACAATATAATGTCTGTGACTAATTGCTTTTTAATTAAGGCTCCTTTCAATGGCACCAAAACATTTAACTACAATTAATTTGAAGCAACAGCTTCTATCACTTAAAGTTAAAAGAGTTAGCAGAGTTAGCAGAACTGGATAAAAAACTGTATTTACATGTAAGTGCATGTGTTTACAGATCTCAGACTATCTGGGGTGATTAGGAAATATATCTGCCAAGGGATGCCTACTTCAAACATCTGCATCATGTGTTGTTTGTAGTCCTTCCAAAATCTCCAAGTGGAGAAAGCATGGAGAAGAAAGAACAAAGAACAAAAACCTATTTTCTACAGCACCTGAAGATAGGACTAGAAGCAATGGATGGAAACTAATCAAGGAGAGATCCAACCTAGAACTAAGGAGAAGTTTCCTGACAGGGAGAACAATTGATCAGTGGAACAGGTTGCCTTCAGAAGTTGTGGGTGCTCCATCACTGGAGGTTTTTAAGAAGAGATTGGACAGCCATTTGTCCAGAATGGTACAGGTCTCCTGCTTGTGCAGGAGGATGGACTAGAAGATCTCCAAAGGTCCCTTCCAAGTCTGGTGTCTTTGGTTTGATTCTCCAAAGAACAGACAGACTATATATCAAGTGGAAAGTAATTTAATATAATTTAAATAATACCATAGCTAGGATGGCAGCTTCTCCTAAACACCAAACCTGAACAGATCTGTCACTCTCCTTTTTAATGCAAAGCTCCTTTAGTAGAAGTTTATCCACTCTTTCATCTCTGCTTATTCTAGCCACTTTCAAAATGCTAATACTTTGCTCTTGTAATAAAACTGGAATAGCTTCTGTGTGTGGCCTATCAAGTCCCCTCCCCCAAAACATATCTTCCTTTTAGTTGGAAATAATAAACACTAGTGTAAATATTGCTCAAACAGTGAGTGGCTTCATCCCCTACACAGCATATGGTTGCATTTTAGTGATTCTTTATGTCTTTTCTCCTTTCTGATTCTAGAAACACACACAGATAGAGAACATATGTATACGTTCAACTTTTCAGTTTTTTTACACAGTAATAAATAATATCCTGAACTTTCAACCTGTCTTTTCAATCTGCACAGTATCTGAAATAGACAAATTAGGCAGTTGCACCAGGAAATTAAATGCAGCTTGCTAAACTTAGTGAGTATATTTAAATTGACTAGACCAACAGGATATATACTGACTTTTATAGCCACAATACTCCAGGCATTTTTCCTGCTTTTTAGAACAATTCTTTTCCTACAAAAATAACACCACTGATTTCAGTTTTCCTTGATAATAGAATGATCCATTATATGTGAGAACCACTTTGGTAGCAGGAGGCTAGAAATGGAGAGACTGTGAGTTCGACCTCCACCTTTGGCCTAAAGCCAACTGGCTGACCTTGGACCTGTCCCTTTCTCTCAGTCCTAGGGAACAGGCAACGGCAACTCACTTTCAAAATCTTGACAAGAAAACAGCAAGGCATTCACCAGGAGTCAATGCCACCTTGAACACACACACATGCGCACCAATCCATTATATATTTTTCAAAGGCCTATAAAAATACTACATAACATGACTGCCACATATCCATTATAAATGTCAGACCTGCCACAGCTTAAACCTATAATTAGAAATTATCCTTGGCTCCATTTATTGAGAAAGGTATAGTTTATTAGCAGTCAAGTGTACTGCAGAATGGCAAAGCCAGAACTGAAAATTGATTGCCAAAATCCCTAGGTTCTACTTTTCCCTCTCATTGCCCACCCCAGTGCAACCAATCAGGTTCAGGCAAGATGTTTCCCTAATGGTCAGTCCAAGCATAGTTTGATATGTGGCCCCTCCTTCTTCCAGCTGGGTGATCTTGAGGCAGCGTCTCAAGGAGATACAGCACCTACTTTTGTTTCCCGAAGCATTTCCCCCTCCATTTCCCCACCCCACAGTTCATGGCCGTCTGTCACTGCATAGCAGCAAAGCACAAGCAAGCATAAGGTGGCAGCTGACAATAAAAAAAAAAATTCCCATGAGTCTATCTTGACCCAATGCATGCCCAATGCCCATGTCCCTTTGGTTTTCTTGACAAGAAACTGGAAATTGTTTGACATTGCCTCCTTCCCAATTTTTCCTCAACTTCCCCATTACTTCTATAAAATTCCTTCCTGCTCCTATTGCGCTCCAATGTTGTAAAACATCTGCCTACTGTTTTCCTTAACAGTCCTTTTTATCCAGATGCCCATAAAGTAAAATATAAAGTCTCTTTCTAATCAAATTTGATTTCTGGTGATTTCATAGGCTGATCCATGGAGTTTTCCTTGCAGTGCCTCATCCTGGATATTGATTTCTCAGGTTATCCTAGAGCCCTGGGATTTCTTAATTATTCCCATCAAAGAACTAACTGGATCTGATCTAGCTTGCTTATTTTAAGATCAGCCAAGGTGAGCAAGATTCTGTGTAATTTATTCCCATTTTAATTGTTAGCCATATATTGAGGAGACTTGTTTGTCTCCTTGTTCCAAAGGATACAACTACATGTTACACCTATTGTGTTTATCTTGCCTGTTTTCATATTATTTTTCATGAACATAATTCTGAGTTCACTAAATATGTATAATGTTTTTTGGGATGGAGAATTCCATTTTGGAAGCGGTAGTCAATATCATCATCATCATCATCATCATCATCATCATCATCATCATCATCATCATCACCATCCCAAAAGGTAGCAATGGCAATCCATGTTCATGAGCCATATGGATGTTTCTATGAAGCAACCAGAAGCCAAGCTCACTTTTAAAGAAACTTAGATTTTTCCAATTTTAATTTTCTCTTGATAAACATGTTTTTCTTTTAAAAAAAAGAACAACAACTAGCATTTATTGGAGCATTTAGCCTAAAGCAAATAAAGAGTAAGAGAGGGACTGACTATTTGAATGAAGCATTCAAAATAGGATGTTTTTCAGAGTTAATGGAAAAACCACCATAAGCACTCATTGCTCATGTTTATGTAATATTCAGCTGCTAACACAAAAAGTCCAGCTTTTTCTAGAAGTTTGTCCTTTCTATTCTTGCCAATTTGTTTCTTTTCAGGGTTGCTGGAATCAGTGATTTGAAAAGGGTTAATTATTTGTTACATGTTAAATAGCAAACCTCAAGTACAATAATTAGAAAATGAATGGAAGGGATTCTTTATTTAATGACATGGAAATGCATTTGTAACCTTGGTTACAATGGGTGTTTGCTTTTTATAGTGTCAATGCCAATGGACATCTGCTCTGACATGATACAAAATTAATGGGAATGAATTCACTTTGGAATGTCAATAATTTACTTAGAACCTTATTTGATTGTACATCAAATGTTCAAATTCTCAGGGTCACACTTATAGTATTATAATGCAAAAAGTTTGAGAACCTAATTTAAATGCTGATATTATAGGACAAGGAGGTCTATAGTTCCGGGGAATGCGTTTAGAAAGTTTTCTTTACGTGTTCTGAAATTTGGGTACTCAGAGCATAGTCTCCATTAATTTATTTCTCTGTTTAATTTTTTGTAAGTTACTCTGCTTTGTAAATAGAAAAAACTGGGATAAAAGCTAATTTAAATAATTCAAAGCCTGGCATCTCCAGATTGGGATAGCTCAGCATAGCCAGCTCGCACAGCCAGCTCACCACCACCAAGCCGCCTTTGAAAACTCACCACTGTCAAGTCGTTGCAGGATAACTGAACATGGCCAATTCGCCATGGAGACAACTTGCCGTGGGCAGCCAGAGAACTGGGCAGGCAGGGGAGTGAGCGGGTGGGCACAGTACAGAGCGGTGACAGTGCAGGGGTGGGTTCCTCCCGGTTCGGACTGGATCGCCCAAACCGTTAGCGACCTGCTGGTGATGTCACGGATCTGGTTCGGTTGGTGCCGGTCCGTGGGCGCCGCCATCTTTTTTTGGGAATTTTTAGTGAATTTTTTTACTGTTTGGAAGGTTTTTCCTGTTCTGCCGCTTGAAAAAGGGCCCTTCCGCCCGCCCCTGCGTTTACACTGACCTTTATTCCTTCACCCGAAGCACAGCTGATCAGCTCCTCAGCTGTGTTTTGGGCTGATTGAAGCTACTGAGCATGTGCGGAAGCCAAATTGCCTGAGGGAACGCGCACGCGAGCAGAGGGAGGGAACGTACATGTGCGAGCGGAGGGAGCGCGCGCACGCAAAACATCACGATGCGAACCGGTGGGGAAGGTAAGTGGAACCCACCCCTGTGACAGTGGTCAGGGACTTCTGACTGGAGGGAGAGCTGGGTGAGAGGAGTGTGTGAAAATGGGATGCGCCTGGTCTCCACTGTCTCCCCACTGCCCACCCGCCCACTGCCCCTGCCCCAAATGGCCCAAACTCCAAACGGCTCAGAGCTCAGTGCAGCAGCAGCAATGGTGATGTGTGTGAAAATGGGAAGCCTCTAGTTGCTGCTGCTGCTCTACACTATGCTTGCTTGCCTGCCCTCATGCCGAGCTCTCCCTCCAGTTGTGGCAAGTTGTCCCCACAGCAAATTGGCCGTGTTCAGTTGTTCTGCAATGACTTGGCAGCGGTGAGTTGGCAGAGGCAACTTAGCGGTGGCAAGCTGACTGTGCCAAGTTGTCCTAGACCCTGGCATTTTCTTTATAGAACTTTGGAATGGAAATAGAGAAAAAGAGATGAAGAACAACTTTTGAAGTCTGCAGGAATTTTAGAACTGTGAAGGAAAGTTGTAGGAATGAGAATTTCTCTATCCATATCCTGTTTGCATGTTTATTCTACTTCCAATCTCTCCCCTAACCAGTTACAGGCCCAATGGGGCTTGAACACTTTATTTACACATTTTCCCACTGGTGGGAACTACTTTGGGAAACCTCTTTCTCCATTTTGCTCAGAGTTAATTCAGACTGTTGGAGGATGAAGAGAGGATGAGGCAATAATAGATTAACAGATCAGATGTCCAATTTTTGGTACTGCTTCGATTGGATGTCCCTCAGTCTAAGAGCAAGATTGTGTATTTTACCAAAAAAGTTACTTTCAAGCATCATTATATACAAGGCTAAAATATTCCATTATTTCAAAGCTTTCCTGTTCAGAAAAGATCAAATTCTTTTTTAAAAAAAAAAGAAGGCAATTGCTCACTTTTATACTAAAAGTTAAATGAGAAATTGAGATACAAGGATGGGAGAATATGAAGTAAATTTAACCAGATTGTTATACTTCATAATCATTCACATTAGCCAGAGTAAATGGTGGTAGCAATTATTCAAGACTGGAAGCATAAGGACTTTTGATGTTAATGCCTCAGACAATTAATATTCATGGGACAAAGTGGCATGAACACAATCAAGACAACCCAGGGACAGAGGGAAAGCTAACCCTTTCCCTTCTCTTGCAGTACTGAAAAAATAATCACACCACAAAGTCGTTTGTGCCAGGAATGACATGCACATCAGCGTAATGCAGGGGCAGGCATTCTTTGCTAGAGGAACTGCATGCATTTATTCTAAATTGATTTTTGATAATGAAGAACTGCAGGGGGGAGTCCAAGCACCTAGAAGTAGTCATGACCATAATATATTGACTTTTTGACATCCCTCCCCATGAATGCTCCGAGAATGAGCGTCTCTGGTATCCTTTTCTTTGGGGTTTTCTGTTTTGAATAGGCTCTCTTGGGTGCACCCAGCCTTTCCAAAGATTTAAAAAAATATTCCTTTTATTTCTTGCTAAAAATTGGGCCAAAAGTGTTCACAATCTCTATTCTTCAGTTGGGGAGGCTCTATCTAGGAGTCTTGGGACTGCAAAAAAGGGGCTCTGGAAGTGACACGTGGTCTCCATTTCAACCATGAATTGTCCATCAAGTCTTCAAGAAGAAGGAAGTAATTTCCAATGAAAAGATGGAAAGAATTACTGTCCTTTCCACGTCCCTCACACACAATTCCAAACTCCATAATATAAAGGGAATAAATGTACTAATGATTCAGCTTAATATGTTCTGCCAATTATCTGGCATATTTTAGATGCCTTTGGGATACATTTCAGGCCTTTAAAAAAGCCAGTTTTTACTTTTCTTCTTTCTTTTGCAATACTACTTTGTGGGTGGATGTGACTATGAAATTATATTTTACACACCTATGCACATCTATATGTATCAATGAACCAGCATGCCCAGTATGCCATGTGTGCTACTATGGACCATGTGATGGACATGTCTTACCTGGTTAGGGGTGTTACTTGGAACCCTGACGCTACCTCACTATACCTAACATATGCAGCCTGTGCAGCATTCTCTTCAATTTACCTAAACTGTGTGCACTACTGTTTTCAGTGGGATGTAATCTCAAATAAGTTTTGAGATTGGCTTGAGGCTCCTGCTTTTATTAGGGCATCGGTCGGAACCCTGACAGCACATAGGATTAGACTACAGTTAACCATTGTCCATGTTAGCGGCTGTTTGAAGGATTTTTCTTCTTCTGTTCATTCATGTCCAATTCTCAGAGGCTGCTTGGACAAGTCCCTGCAGTTTTCCTGACAGCTTTTCAGAAGTGGTTTGCTATTGCCTCCTTCTTAGGACTAAGAGAAAGTGAGTGGCCCAAGATCATCCAGGCGGAACTAGAACTCCCAGTCTCCTGATTTGTAACCAGATGCCTTAACCACTATACTAAATTGGCTCTATGTTTGAAGTTACAAAAATAATGTTAAAAAAAAAAGCTTTGTGACCAATCCTTGTATTTACAAGTGTTGCAGTGTCCTGCAATCATATGATTGCCTTTCAGGTACTTTGCAACTGGCTTGTGAGAAGCAGAGTTAATAGAGAAGATGGAAGTAAAATCGTAATTTGTGGTCACATGATGTTTTGCTTAGACCTCAGGGATTCTCTTGATGACTGAAGGGGAAGTAAGGTTGTTAACCCATTGTGGTCATGTGATTTTTCCACTTAGCCACAGCAGCGCTTAGCAACAAAGTTGCCAGTCCCAAAGGTAGTCACTTAGTGAGGACTGCCTATACTTCTTTAGGCTACTGGAACAAATATTATTATATATTCAGGTTTACACTAATGAGTTGGAATGTAGTATATGTGAACTATGAAACTGCATTGTGCAGCATTTTAGATTTATGTATGCCTATTTTATTACAAGAGCATTTTCTTTCCATTTGCTTTGCATGTTCTACTGATATTAGTTTAAATGAATTTTGTAGAAGAATTTAATTAATTTCTTGGATGCCATGAAGTCAAGTTCAATTTCTAATGACTTATGGATAAACTCCCCCTTTCTTGATTAGTTTTCAGTAATATCTCAAACACACTAGAATCAAAATTAGAATCTAAACAAACATTTTATTACTCTGAAGGCCAGACAATATAATTAGCCAGATAATGTAATCATGTACGTATTAGCTTTCTGTAATCTCATCAGTCATTCATAAGTATATTCTTCTTAGAAATAACCTTCTTAGATACATAACTAATATTTCAAAATGTTTCATTCAAACTCCAAACATAGCTTGTCTGATTGGAGCCAAGATGTCTAGTATGAAGCATATGATTCAGATAATAAACATGAAAAGAAAAAGTCATTTCTTCTTCTTCTTGGCTTTCTAAATATTTTCATTCCTTGTCTGTCTATTAAATGAAGTCTTTATATAGATCATGGTACATTACTTTTGAAATGGTATGTTACTTCTAATGCACTAATCCATAAATCAATATACAAATTAAAAAAATCTGTGCAAATCTTTTGGAACCCAATAGATAAAAATTTACTTTTACCTCAGATTGAAAATCAGATTGGATTTCTCCAGAGGTCCATTTGAGGTGGAGACTAAGGCTGCCATTTGATGCTATCTGCTTGGAAGGAAATCGTACTGGGACTCACATCAAAGCGTATATACTGCAAAATGCCTGAATAGTGTTGTTTAGATCAGTATGAAGTTGGTTTCACAACTAATAGTACTGTAACCTTGCATCAAGAAATATTAAACCATTAACTGTCTCTCATTCTGCTTCTTATCTAGAGTAGAGATGTAAAATTTCCGGAAATTTTGAAGCTCGGAAAAAAACCCGGTTTTTTTACGGGTTTTTTTTTGGGGGGAAAAAACGGAAATTTTCGGAAAAATTGAAAAAAATGCTACATTAGCACTTTTTTGTCTTTTTAAGATTGAAAGTCATTCTGTTACTTTAGGAACATAAAATATGACTATGGACAATTTGACTTGGCATAAAATTATCACAACTAGCATATTAAAAATATAGTGTAGCCAAACAATTATCACAAACAGAATTTACTTTTTTATAATATTTATTTGTAACAAAGGGAGCAACAACCTATTTCTTGTTACAATAGCAGCACCTGCTAAAGGAAGAAATGCATACTGTTCTTGCAGTGGAGGGTTCAGTTTGTTACCTTGGACTTGCTTGTCCTCACTCAGTGCACAGAAATTAGAATAATCTGATATCATACATTTTTTTAAGAAATGATTTGGAAAATATTTGAACACCCTGTCTTAAAATATTTTATTCATCATGTTAAAATAAAATATTCCACAATGTTTTTTTTTCTTTTTCAATTTTTCCAATTTTTTGGAAAAAAACAAAAAAGCCTTCAGGAAAAAAACGGAAAAAAACGGTTTTTTTCTGAATTTTTCCGGTTTTTTTCTGGGCCTTCACATCTCTAATCTAGAGCACCATAAATATAAGGTTGAAATCTGAAATTCTAAATTGAGGAAATACAGAATTAGAGCCATGTCAGAGTTGGAAGGTATCTTAGAGGTAATCTAGTCCAATATTGCTCAGTGGAGGATCTATTGCAGCATTTCTTACAAATGAACATCCAGTTTCTTTTTCAAGACCTCCAATGAGGTCACCACCTCATGAAACAGTCCGTTCAACTGGCTGACATCTGTTCAACTGACTGAATCTGATTCCTTGTAATTTTAATCCAATGATTTTGCTCCCACCACTCGATTCAATAAAAAATAAGTCCACTTTCTCTTTAATGTGAGAGTCCTTCAGCTATTTAAAGACTGTTATCATATTTCCATTCAGTCATCTCTTTCAATGTTCTTCATAGGGGGTTTGGTTTCCAGAACATTTTTCCATCTTGGTAATGATCTCCCATGAATTAAACTAGAACTCTCCTCTCTTGTGAGGAACGTTTTCCTCACAAGACACATTTTCCTCACAAGACAACATGTTTAATGCTAATAGCCTACATTTATTCTGAACTGTGCTGATGACGGCCATGAATTTTGCTTATAGTTTTCTATATCATTATTTAGCTCAAAGGAACATTTAGGCCCAATGGTACCAATGCACCAAATGACAATTAAGTTTAGCATCCACTTTGCTCCTCAAATGTGAGATTACATGAGATTAATTTGGTTCATAAATGTTGATCTATCTCCAACGTTTATGCCGTACCAACATTTCCTATTGAATGTAAATAAAAATTGGTATCCAAGATATCCAATCTAAGTCACATCATTTAAAAAAATGACCACATACTGAAAATTTCATAGAGGTTTTAAGTAATTCCTTTATTTTTTCCTATATATAGTGTCAAGGATTTAGGTAAGGACATCTTAATTACAGTCTTTTTGCTATGGAACATTCAGATTCTCCTGATGTTGATCTGAAGCTATGCATTCATAAAAGCATGGTCTTGGTATTGATCTTCACATATAAACTGCTCTGCATTTTCTTTCATAAACAGAAGTATTTAAATAAAATCTGTAATGGAATACTTGTAAAAAACATTTGTTCGTAAGTATTTTAGATCTGGTAGTATATCCTCTTGAACTAATTATTCTGTGGTGTTCTGGAACTGAACACACTCAAAATCGTAGAAATGGTGGTAGACTTTAGGATAAACCCTTCCATACTACCACCTCTTACAATACTAGACAACACAGTATCAACAGTAGAGACCTTCAAATATCTAGGTTCTACCATATCGCAAGATCTAAAAATGACACCTAACATCAAACACATCATCAAAAAAGCACAACAAATAATGTTCTTTCTGCGCCAACTCAGAAACCTCAAACTGCCCAAGGAGCTGCTGATACAGTTTTACAGAGGAATTATTGAGTGTCATCTGCACCTCTATAACTGTCTGGTTTGGTTCTGCAACCCAACAAGACAGACACAGACTTCAGAGGATAATTAGAACTGCAGAAAAAACAAGGGCTATCA
>QLTV01002118.1:1024345-1036125 GCA_003457575.1 Thermophis baileyi | reverse complement strand
TATTCTATTCTATTCTATTCTATTCTATTCTATTCTATTCTATTCTATTCTATTCTATTCTATTCTATTCTATTCTATTCTATTCTATTCTATTCTATTCTAACTCTCTTATCATTTTCTTCCCCATTTTGTGTTGAAGTATCTCACTAGGGCCTGTACATTTTTTTATTTACTTATTATTTAGATGCATAGGGCTGCATATGGCAACTTCAAAGTTTAAAAGAAAAGAAAAGAAAAGAAAAGAAAAGAAAAAAGAAAGAAGGAAGGAAGGAAGGAAGATAGAAAGAAAGAAAGAAAGAAAGAAAGAAAGAAAGAAAGAAAGAAAGAAAGAGAGAAAGAAAGAAACCATAGCCAACACTAAAATGATATAATATTAATTCCCCTGGGCTTCATTAATTTGGAAATAGAACCAGGTTTTCAATGTTCTCCAGAAAGCCATCAGGATCAGGGGTCACTTTGATCCCATTTGGTGTTCTCCAGAGGGTAGATGCTATGACAGAAGAGACACATTTCCTGGATCCCACAAGATGACATTTCTAAACAGACAGGACCTGAAACATGCTTTTCTTGCCAGATCTAATAGGATAGGTAGAAACCACCAGAGAGAGAAATCTTAAGGAAATGTGTCACACAAATATTTCCATGTCTCAAACTGCAAAGCCTAATTACACAACGGCATATTCTCAATTCCCCAGAGTGGCTTCAACAGAGAGATGAGAGGCATATAAATTTAATAAATAAATAAATTCCAGAGAAGTTGGGTCAGCAACCCAGTGCTGAGAATATTGCTGGCTCTTCTCTGACGTTCCTTATCAGCTCCCAGAAATTCTTTTAAAAAATTAATTCTCATAGGAAATTATCATCATGCATTTCCCATAATTTAGACAGAAAATTAATTTAGAAAAAGAAGACAGTCTTAAATACATTTGTTTTGAAAATGCAGAATTTATTTCTAATAGAAAAATAAGTATGTACATTTTAAGGACTCCTATTTGCTTGAGAAATCTAATAGTTCTCTATTATGTAATTCTGTGGATGCAGAATCTCTTCTCGCCATTCTTTAAAATAAGGCATCCAAAATGTATGCTTTCCATAGACTTCTATAGGATTTGGAACTTTGTTTCCTCGAGCATCTGTTCATCCTTCGGCTAAGACAGCACCTTTGGTTTAAATTACACCTTTGGTTTCCAGAGCCACTTTGTGCAATAGCTTTTCCTTTTCTCACCAAGGAAACTCTGCATACTTTAGGGTGCATTGGACATTGACGTGATCTCGGTTTATATCACCAGTATAGCACCAGTAATTTTGCTTGGTTTCAGCAACTGTCTATCTAAAAATGTCCCCCTGAGGGCTTAATATTGTAGGATGAGATGAGCAGAGATAATCAAGCTGTTTTTCAGGCAGCCCCATCTGCTATTTCTAATCTTCTTAATGCAGAAACTTAGATAAGATTCTGAGGTACCCAAGAGGCTTCCAGAGAACAATTTGAAAACCACTAACATAAATTCCAGACCACAATCTGGCCTTTGTGCAAATATTTTCTACTATAGTTCATTAATCTTATATTGTCAGTTTATACTGTCTGGATATTGCAATCCTACTTGAATTGCTTTTCCAATATACATTTTAAGATATTCCAAGCAGTTAATATATGGATTTGTATACACAGCATTCTTATTGCACTTTCCTCCTGTCCTTAGTCCTTAGCTTAGTTTAATTAAAAACAGCAGCTTTCTCAAAGTTCATTTGCTCAAGAATGAATATGGCTTACAAACATAGCATCATTTATTATCAATTATATTTTGTTCCTTTGGTTGAATTGTGT
Source organism: Thermophis baileyi (assembly GCA_003457575.1). NCBI lineage: Eukaryota > Metazoa > Chordata > Lepidosauria > Squamata > Dipsadidae > Thermophis > Thermophis baileyi. The sequence continues at coordinate 1,034,300 of QLTV01002118.1, read as the reverse complement.
CCAGTTCTCAAAGATTCCCAGGAAAAGTCCCTGCAGTTTTCTTTTGTAAGGTTTTTCAGAAGTGGTTTGGTACTTCCTCCTTCCTCAGGTTGAGAGAAAGTGACTGGATCAAAATCACCCAATTGGCTTAATGCCCAAGGTCACATTTGAACTCAGGATCTCTTGCTTTCAGAAGTCAAAAGGATATAGAAATGGATGTAATACCCACTGGAATATGACAAACAACAGAAGAAGAATAAGCGCACCAGCGTGCCTACCGTCCCTGTCCTAAAGAATATGTATTCAAAACCATGTTTGTACTTATTATATACTCATATTAATGTTTATACTTTGCTGTAATCATATGCATGCTTGACAAAATAAATAAATAAATAAATAAAATAAAATAAGAATAAATAAAGATTGTAACCAAACTATGCCAGCAAATCTGAGAACAACACACTGGCCAAGACATTGGAAGAGGTCAATCTACATTCCAATGTTATTGGTACTTAAATGTAAAGTATTGAAGAATAAATCTAACTGGATTGAAAAGTTCAGATGCAGATATTGAATCTGATTACAGTATATGTATCCTCAGTCAGTGAAATCATACCCAGAAAAAAGCTTCAAATGTCCACCACTGTCTTCACCATGAGAGAATTATATATTTCTCTTCCTTCTACGTTTGAACTGCTCAGTTTGTTTCTACAATGCAGCTGGCCGGTAGAGAAGGAAGAGATTCTTTCTGTCTAGAAATAAGTGTGAAGAAAATTGGGATGTAACCATGATAAGTCTATTCCTCCATAGGAAACTGATAACGAATCAGTTTACAAATGTACATAATTACATCTGTTAGTCTAATACTTTTTTTCTCTAAAAAGGTTGAAAGCTTATCTCTTGCCCTCTATTTTCTTCATTTTTCCCTCAAGCTCTAGTTGTAATTAAAAAAAAAACTGGTGGTAGAAAAGCAGATAGGAGGATACTTTAAAAGGGTGGGGGGAAGTGAAATACAAGGATTAAAACTTGCATCTGTAAACAGCAATACTTTTCATTAAACAAACCCTGTGAGAATTTATAAAGTATCCATGCCCGCTCACTCAACACTCAGGGTGCTTTGAGCTGAAAGAGGAAGTGGTGTCTCAAGTAAAAACAGAGAGAAAGAGCGAATATAATATTCCTGAGATACCTGTGCTGAATGATCTGGCTGACTGCTGTTAAGACAGTGGACAAATCAGCAAATATACTTTAAGCTGTAAATACAAATAAAATGTGGTTTTTGAGCTGTGAGTAAGAGAGAAAGGAATATGTATTTTGGACCATCACTGGGACACAACAAGAGGTTTGATTTTGTGTCAAATCCATTTGGTAGACAATATATCAATGTATATTTGCCATATAACTAAAATCTAACACAGAACAGATTTAATAATACTTCTAAGACATACCTACGAACAAATACACCTAGTCTTAATTATGTTATCTAGCAAAAAACAACAACTATAAACTTCTATAGGGTGTATCTTTTTCTGTCAAGGATTTTTTTTTTTGTCCCAGTACTTAGTTACAGCTGTGTTTGATTTCAGTCATATATACTCAGTGAGTTGACATAGTGCAGAATGTGAACTAGTTAAGGACATTAAAATGCAAATTAAAGTAGTGGTTGCTAAGGCTATCACCTGATTAAAAAAATCTTAATTTACTGATCATATGACTTTTTACAACAGATTAAAAAAAATATGCCTGCTTTTTATTGGATGCCTGTTTCAGCACAAAAGACCTTGGAAAAAACACTTCCCCTTTGCCAGTCATCAGTAGAATCCATATGTAAATATGAAGTTTCTTTGGACTAAGGCTTGTCTCCTGGTAGTTTTATGGACATGTCTACATGGCCACTTTCTTTTGTCAAGATGTGCGGGGGAAGTTGTTTAATTCCTAGGGCCTAGGCTAATCTGGTATTATCTGATGCCCTTTTCCAGCCTCTAACCAATGCTTAGTTTCCAAACCCAGAAAAAGCTGATCAGATGTTGCGACCTGCTGGACATATTGTTTAAAATTTGATGTCTGATGTCCAATTACATGCTATTAATGGATAACATTTATCTATTAAATATTGTAACCTTGATTTTTGCACAGAGAAGTATGACATGAATGCACAATAAAAATCTATTCTGACTAGAAAGTATTTAAATTCAACTTTTCTTTCACATGCTATCTCACATTAAAACATTAATATACAGTGGGAATATTTTTGGAACTAGATGGCCTAGAAATTGGAAGAAAGAAAGAATGAATAAATAAATACATAAATTACATTAGTATAGGTGATTGGTTCTATTGTGGCTGATTTGTGAGATCCTGATGATTAACATGGGTAATAAACCTAGCTGACAATTTCTAGATATATTGAATCAGTATTTCTATCATTCAAAAATGAATGAAAATCACTGAGAGAACCTGATATCCAAAAGAACTCAGCTGCAGTCATATGGGGTCTTAGAAGATTTTCCTGGACCTAGAGGATATTGCCTTTCTTTCTCCAAGTTTAGAGTAAAATCCACTGCTGCGTCCAGGCTTCCCTCAAGTCCGCAGCTGACGTCGGATGCTGCTGAACACTGATTGGTTGCCGCTGTTCTGGAGCGACTATATAAAGCACGGTCAGAGGTGCTGACTTTGCCGCTCTCTGTTAGCCAGAGCGAGCCGCGCTAGCTGTCAAACTAGCGCTTTCACTGTTACCATTGTTATTGAGCTGAATAAACTGTTAGCCTCCACTAACATGTCTGCCTCAGTTTGTAAGCCCTCTCAGGACTTATCATCCACAACCTCAGGAGGAGGAGCCCAATCCTGGATCCTTCCTTCCTTCCTTCCTTCCTTCCTTCCTTCCTTCCTTCCTTCCTTCCTTCCTTCCTTCCTCCTAGATTGCTTCTTTCCAAAGTAAAAAGCACCAAAAGTAAGAACTGTTGCTAAGATTATCATTGAATGCATGGCAATTCTCAGACTTCACCTCTAACAAACATAACATGATTAACAAACCACAATAGTTAGGAATGAGCCAGACAGTTAATCCAAAACAAGTAAGATGTGCTTTTTCCAAGCAGCATCTTTTTTTCTTTCTTTTTTCCTTTTTCTCTCCTTTAACAATCATAAATAACAATAAATGCAGAGGAGAATACAGTATTAAGTATTAAGCTTAAAGATCTAAACCTTTTACATATAAAATAACTCAATGCGTTTTGCAACTTTTTATCAATAGCATACTTGGTATTCATTGTACAACTGAAGCAACCTTATGTTCATCAGCATCTTAGAAATTAATTTATCTAACTCAGGGGTCTCCAACCTTGGCAACTTTAAGATTTGTGGACTTCAACTCCCAGAGTTCCTCAGCCAGCAAAGTGTTGAAGAGTTGAAGTCCACAAATCTTAAAGTTGCCAAGGTTGGAGATCCCTGATCTAACTCATCATAGTGCAGCAATTTCCAGTTTCTATTTTATAAATACTACTGTATTCTGTAATTATCGCTTTCTATAATGTATTATTCATATATTATAATCAATAAAATAATCAACCAGGGGAAAAATATGTGAATCTTGTCTGTTACTATTAATACAAATAATGAAATGAACATTTGTGTTAGATGTGCATGAGAAATGCATAGATAAGTAATGTGAAAAGTGGTTTCACCCAATGATAAAGCAACTGAGACTTCTTCAGAGCTCAGATACAAAGTGAGCACCGAGATTCAATTCTCTTGAGGAAAAAGCATCTACTAAAGATCTAGTGAAGTTACTCACTAGAGATAACCAGATGTTGCAACTAACAGGCAATGTTAAATCAATTATTTTATATACTGAATGTATTTTATATATTCAAAACCTCGATATGATCCTCTTTATGCCTCCTTATTCATAAACTGAAATTGGAAGAACTAAATAAAACTGTAGGCTTTCTATCAAGGAAATTATGAAAGAAAACTTTGATAGCTCACAGATTTTCAGACACATCTTTTTCCTGCTTTGAGGTAGCTTCCTTATTGAACACACACAGGAAAGATAGGAAACATAGATAAGGAAAGAAAAACAACAGTCGGAAAAGGAAACCATAGAGATTGGAAAATATGAAATAAATATCCTTGAAGTGATGGATTTCAGATAACTTTTGAAATAAAAGCAAACAATAAAATTGCATATTACTTTTTTTTTTAAAAAGGGAGAGATGAATTTCTATTTTCCTAATCCGTTTTGATTAAAAACATATTTTTATCTATTCTGAAAAAGCTGGATTTACTTAATGCACAATTCCCTTTCATAATCCATAAAATATTAAAATTATACCAGTTTATAATATGTACAAGTGTTTTCTGTTACTGTTTTTGGTAGATGCATGCCAATTTTGTAGCTCAACATATCAAAATGAGGACTGTCTTTAAAAAAAAAATCACCTGTAATCATGGAAAACATAATGGAATACCGTAACACTTACGTATCATTTAGATTTCTAATAATGTCCAATTCAAAACTGACTTGAGTGGCACACAGATTAATACCTTAAACAATACCTTAATAAGACAATACCTTAAAAAAGGAATCCAAAGGGAACATGACAGAACACATAGCTGGAAAATATTTTATCCAAATAAAAATTGCACACCAAATGGACACACTTGCATCTATTCCAGAACTGGGGGAATTTTTTCCCAGAGATGATTAAAGGCTTTTAGGATCAGAGCAGGCTAAACTTCCATGGGGATGATGGTATTCCAGAGGGCAGGTGCTGTAATAGAAGATGCCTTCTAGATTACTTATTGAAAGTAACATAAAGCATGCTTGCTCTACCAGATTTTGCGAGACAGGAATAAATTATGGGAAAGAAATGCTCCATCAGATAGCTAGATCCTAAGCATATTTCTACCCTCCATGGGGGTAGAATTGGTTGTATCCATGATTTCCAATCTCCTTTGTTTCTGCTCAGACCCCCTCCTCTTTCCAGTAAAAAGAGGAGAATGAAGTTCCTGACTTCCATAGGGCTCTCCGTTTTCCTTATGTTTCTGTTTCTAGATCCTAAATAGCATTTTTAGTCAAAGAAAGATAGGTGGTAGGGCACACTTGAGACTTGTATTTTCTTTCAAGGCAAGGAATAGTGATTGAAACTGATGTGAAAATTGTAACTTTAACAATTTAGGTATCTTGACCTAAGAAACCCCAATGAATTGGGGAGGATCCAAAAGATCTCTCCCCCACCCCGCCCAGGGTTGTCAGGTCAGAGTGAGTCATTGGCTTCTTGTACTCAGATGAGCCAAAAGCAAGAGTCCTTTAGAGACCTAATATTGAAAGTTGAACAATGACTGTTTGAGCATCTATATACAGTATGTTAATAGGGGACCCCCGCTGAAAGATTTGCTTTACACTTGGGAGGAAAATAAAATAACAGAAAGAGAAATATGGATATCCTTCGTGGTGTGCAAACATTACAGACACATTCTTTGACAGGCAGCATAGAGTCACGCAGACAGTCAGACAGACAGATAGACAGAGGTGAAATTTGCAGCTGAAGTGGGTGGAGGAGTTGAGAGACTGGCCAGAATCATTGAAGGGAAGGAAGCGGAGGGAAGCAGATCCTTAGAATGCTTATCTAGATGTTCTGTAGTGAGTACAGTTAACCTAGCCAGATTCTTGTAAATAGGCGAGAAGCAATAAACATACTACTCTGATCAGCTCCCAGTGTTGTTCTGGTTCCATCACCTGATACAGCTAGACAGACAGACATCAGGTTCTGTTATTCTAATAAATTGTCTCTGCACTTTACAGTAGAAGGAGGAAGATAAATGGACCAGCAGTATATATCCTTGAATCTTCTGCTTTCTTTTAAGGCACAAACTTTATAACCAATTAGTTACTACCAGGCACAAATTGGCATAGTAATAGATGTAATTCTGTTTTACATCAATTTACTAGGGCCCCAGTGAAGAATGCATGGCCATGGGGATGGTTAGCACCTTGAAACCCCTGCCCTGCCTTTTAATTCTGAATTTTAATTAAGCTATTGTTGTGTATAAATGTTTTATTATAATATTTATATACACCTTTTATATTTTACGTCTATTTGTATGCCACCCAGAGTTGTTCTGTGAGGGAGATGGGCAATCTCTAAATATAATAAATAAGTAAATAAATGAAATGCATTCTGAGTTCTTATTCTAACTTCCCACAATTTTCCTTCCATTAAAAAATATAACTTAATGTATGCATTTGTTTAAAATAATTTAGAGGAATCAGCATGGGTATTGCTTGCAAAATACATATATTTAGTGACAGAATACACAAAAATGGTATTTTCATGATATGGTATTTAATAGAAATAGAACAGTATTGGACTAGAATAGCTAAAAAAATTAATTAATAATATTGGAGAAATTTAGTTAAAAAGGGTACTTGGGTAAAGGTAAAGCAATAGGGATAGTAAATAATCCAACAATGCAATTCTATGAATTTTTAGTCAGAAATCTCTGGATGTTAATGGGACCGACTCATAAAAATTGCATAGGATTACTGCAACTTAAATGGGGTATACCATAGCAGGTATGCAATCCGATTTTGTTCTGGTATCGGGAATTAATTCTTAGATTTTTTTTGCCCTTATAGCTACAGCTTCTCTTCAAACAGGTCTTATAAAAGCAACCTGAATAGGATATTGCATAAGTTCCAATTCACAAACAATTTATTTTCAAAGAATGTACTGCTTGTAATTAAACCCACCTGTAAAATTTATCTTCTTAAAGGATTTGTGAAGCCATTGTACAAGCATGCAGAAATCTGGTTTCTATCAGATGGGTTCAAGGGAAGCCGTTTTATATTTGTCCTGGCTCAAAATGAGGAAATATTGAGAGGAAGGCATACTGTCTAGTACGGGTAATGGGGCATCACTAACCCACATGGCTACAATTAACTTCTGTTGAGTATTTGTTGGCTATAGACTGGCCAGTTGGTGAAAATATGAAATATACACTCTGCCTACAGACTCTTTAGTTTTGATATGAACATTTTGCTTTCAAAGTCTTTAATTAAAAATTAAATACCTCATTAGGGATATAGGAAACATATCCTTCAGATGTAAATCTGTTCTAATCTTATCAAAGATCCAATGGCTTCTTCTTACCCAGTGGTAATGAAAACAGATCATATTATGGGAACAGCAACAGCACAACATCCAACAAATCATTGGTTGAACTCCCTCATAATTTTTCAATTCCCCCCCCCCTTTGATTAATATAGGAAGAATTGGGAATATACACTTAGCTTCCAAACTCCATCTGCGGAAGTGTAAGAATGGAAAGCAATTCATATGGTATATTCTTTCATGCGAACCCCAAATATTAAAATCTGGTGTTTGCATGAATTATGTAAAGGCCGTGCAGGATCAAAGGACAGTTCAAAGGCACTCAGCAGACTGACTTGCCATAAAACATCCAAGATGATGAAATATCTGTAATTGTAAAATGTTTAAACTATATTTACAATTTTATAGCAATGTTTAAAAAAGAAATACAAAAAAATATGAAAACAATTCTAAAAAAACACAAATATTCATCAAATTAATTAGTTATGAAAACTGTAATACCAAAAAAAGATATTAAAAGTAAAAAATAAATACAAACTGAAAAAAAATTAGTGCACTAACATAAATCACCTAATTATACAATGCATCATTTACGTAATAATACGTACCTACCATCCCTGTCCTACAGTCCCCTTTTATTCGTATCCATTTCATGTATTAATAACCATGTTTATACCTGTATCTGTTATCTAATTCATGCTTGACAAAATAAATAAATAAATAAAAATAAAGTTGTATATAAAAATACGCCTGTTCTGGTAAAATATTATGAAATATTTTGAGAACTGTATTATAGCAATAGCACTTAGACTTACATACTGCTCCATGCGCTTTATAGCACTCCCTGGGCAGTTTACAATATCAGTCTATTGCCCCCAACAATCTGGGTCCTCGTTTTATTGACCTCAGAAGAATGGAAGGCTGAGTCAACCTTGAGCCCCATCAATATAGAACTCCAGGTTGTGGGCAGAGTTAGCCTGCATTCTAATCATTGCACCACCCGTGTAGGGGGGTGGATTAGCAGGGGGAAATCCCTTTTAAAAATGAATAAAATTTTCATTTCTTGAATCCAATCTTCGATATTTATAAAAATCTTATCTTTTCAATCTCTCAATAATTCTTTTGGCTATTGCCCTAGTGCAGTGATGGTGAACCTTTTTTTGCTCAGGTGTCAAAAGGGCGTGTGCACGTGCGATAGCGCGTTCGTGCCCACACCCATAATGCAATGTCCCCCACGCATGCGTGCACAACCCCCTGCGCTGCCCCCCCCACGCATGCGCATAGGACTCACTGAAACCTCCGGAGCCTGTGGATGGCGAAAAATGGATTCCAGCTGATTTTCGGCCTTCCAGAGGGGGGAGGTCGTTTTCGCCTTCCCCAGGCTTCAGGAAAGCCTCCGGAGCCTGTGCATGGCGAAAAACGGACCCAACGGCCCAACCGGAAGTTCAGAAACAAACTTCCGGTTGGGCCGTTGGACCATTTCCACCCTCCCCAGGCTTCAGGAGGCTTTCCTGAAGCCTGGGGAGGGCGAAAAATGGCCCAACGGGCCTACCGGAAGTCCGGAGGCTTCAGTGAGCCCTGCGCACATGTGCGGGGGGGGCAGCACACAGGCTCCGGAGGCTTTCCTGAAGCCTGGGGAAGGCGAAAACGACCTCCCCCGCCCTCTGGAAGGCTGAAAATCAGCTGGCCAGCGCGCACATGCGCGCTGGAGCTGACATAGGGCAACACCTCGCGTGCCCTCAGATATGGCTCCGCGTGCCACCTGTGGCACGCGTGCCATAGGTTCGCCATCACTGCCCTAGTGATAAAGTTGCTGCTTCTAAAAAATGGTAAACCTCCATAATTTTGGAATATGTAACACTGGGTAAATATTTTCAAGTTACAGATGTCAAACATTTATGTATTATTTATATTTGTTACAATATTCTTTCAAAAATAAATCAAAGCTAGACATTTGGAAAAACTTTACCAAATCATATGAGTTAATGTACATTCAAATGTCTTATTTTGTCAACAAACAAGTCTACAGCAATCCTTTCTGATACATTATTTGAGGAATTAAATAGATTCAGAATAAAATATTTTGATGGCTTGTCCCAAAGGTGCTTTTTCAAAAGGCAACAGGACTTTCTTTGTTTTTCCTTGAAGACGTTTCGCTTCTCATCCAAGAAGCTTCTTCAGTTATTCAGTCAGAACTGAAGAAGCTTCTTGGATGAGAAGTGAAATGCCTTCATTTAATTAAATGAAAACTAATTTCTAGCAGAGGAAGTGCATATGCATGTAATTCTTCGGATGTGTAAGTTTGAAATTCTAATTAGCATTTTAAAGAAACTTCATATTATATTTTCAATTTCTACCTGTCCATATTTTTTCAGCCCAGATCTGATACCCCTTGTTAGGACTCTGTCCAAACGGTTGGGTTGGTTAATATAAACAAGCCACAAATCACTGTTTAATGTAATATATGTAATATGGCTTTAAATGCATTGGTGCATTCTGACTGGCAGTAACGGCCATAAGAGGGAGCTAGAGAACATGGTTAGTGCTCGCTCTCTCTCTCTCGCTTTTGCTGATTAATTGCTGAGTGACTTCGTGTCTGCAATTAAGCTCTGTGTGTAGCTAACTATCTGTGATAGGAGAGAATCTTTGTTTGATGATTAAGACAAAGACAGGCTGGTAAGAAGACTGCTGTACTTCTGAATACTGACTGATAGTACGTGTATGATTCGGACTGTTATTTGGACTGTGCTATCTCTTTAAGTAAACTACTTTTATATACTTTAACGTATCTGTATATTGACTGAACCATTACTCATATCTACTGCAACATGACGGTGAACTGTTCAAACCTTCAGAGCCCA
>QLTV01002118.1:1001800-1021734 GCA_003457575.1 Thermophis baileyi | reverse complement strand
GCACTCTATCCAAACGGTTGGTTTGGTTAATATAAACAAGCCACAAATCTCTGTTTAATGTATATATGTAATATGGCTTTAAATGCATTGGTGCATTCTGGCAGTAACGGCCATAAGAGGGTGCTAGAGAACATGGTTTGCTCTCTCTCTCTCTTTTGCTGATTCATTGCTGAGTGACTTCGTGTCTGCAATTAAGCTCTGTGTGTAGCTAACTATCTGTGATAGGAGAGAATCTTTGTTTGATGATTAAGACAAAGACAGGCTGGTAAGAAGACTACTGTACTTCTGAACACTGACTGATTGAACGTGTATGATTCGGACTGTTATTTGGACTGTGCTATTTCTTTAAGTAAACTACTTTTATACACTTTAACGTATCTGTGTATTGACTGAATCATTACTCACTTCATGTCTGCAACTAAGCTCTGTGTGTAGCTAACTATCTGTGATAGGAGAGAATCTTTGTTTGATGATTAAGACAAAGACAGGCTGGTAAGAAGACTACTGTACTTCTGAACACTGACTGATTGAACGTGTATGATTCGGACTGTTATTTGGACTGTGCTATTTCTTTAAGTAAACTACTTTTATACACTTTAACGTATCTGTGTATTGACTGAATCATTACTCATATCTACTGCAACATGACGGTTCACTGTGCAAGCCTTCAGAAGCAGAGGTTACTCTGCACAATTCCTTTACACCCCTATTCTATTCTGATGAACGTGAACCAAAATGTAACTGAATTTCTAGTCTCGCTTGCTGATTTCTAACCTTACAATACATTTCCCTGAAATAAGCAAGCACTGAGTGATGAACAGGAATAGATGAAATTCTGGCATGAATTAATCACTTCTGTAAATGATTATCATAGACTGTTGCATCTGGGATAACTCTCAGGGGACTTGGAATAGCCGCTCACTTATTCCCACTCATTTGCAAGTCTAGCAATATGGCTTACCTAAGCCATCAGAGAATAGAGACTGCTTGAAGTGGAGATGAGTTGGACTTCAATTTCCTGAATTCTTAGCCAACATGTCAAATGGAAGAAAGATCATTATCTTAAAATTATGGAGTTCAATATCTATGAAAATATTTTAAAATGCAGTAAAGTTTTGGACTGGGAGCTGATTCCTTATTTAAAAATGAAAATCACTTCATAACCTTGGTTAAGTTTCCATTGTTTAGATTTTTTCCAGAAACTTGAATAATTGGGTCATGGACTCTCTTCCCCAGGTATAAGGACAGAAGGGTCAAACAAAAAAAAAACTCTCCAGGCTACTTGATCACATGACCTCTTCTGCTGCTGAAGGGACAAGAGAAAGCGATTTTTTTCAATGAACAAAGTCATGTTCTCTGATCAGACGAAACTCCTTACAAAATCTCCTGCAATTAGCAGTGTGTAGCAGACCAATCTGCATGTATTCAGATTTTTCTATTCAAACGTTTTTTTAAAGCCCCATAATCTCTGTATTCATAATTAGGCACACTGGACAGTACAATGATATGTACCCCAAGTTGTGTTAACTTCTTAAATGTCTGGATAAAATATCTGCAAAGATTGTAACATTTAACCTGCCTATTCTGGCTTAGGCAGTCATAGAGAGAAAGAGAGAGGGAGGGGAGAGGGGAGGGGGAGAGAAGGAGAGAGAGGGAGGGAATATTACCATATGTGATGTACATGTCCAAAAGCCAAAAAACATACTTGATTGGAAAAAATTATAAAACAGCATATAGACATGAAACCAGAAATATTTTTATTGGGCATTCTGCCGGAAAGATATGACAAAGGGACTATATACTTGATTTTACATGTATTAACTGCAGCTAGAATTGTATATGCTCAACAATGGAAGTGTGACGAGATCCTGACAAAGGGAGAGATAATTAAGAAAATATTAGAATGTGCAGAAATGAATAGATTAACAATGGCAATCAAAGGGAAAGAAGAATCGGAGTACTATAATATATGGGATTTTTATCATTGGATAGAGAATGAATATAGATAAAAAGAGATATGAAATCAATTAAAGCAAGAAGGAAAATGTTTTGATAGAAGATAAGTTAAATTGAAATGTAAAAGTAGTATTGTATATATACTAAGAAAATGGTGGTAAATGTAAAAGATGTTGACACAAAAATTTTGTACCCAGATGACACACTGATTGATTGATTGATTGATGTTGTAATGTTTGTTAAAAAAATAAAAAACTTAAAAAAAGGATGTAAATACAAAATGGGGTAGAAAATGGGAAATATCTTCCTTCTCAGTGAAAGTCTGCAACCAAGCTGCTAAATGTGTGGTTCATTGCCGTATTTCTCTTTTCAAATGCATTTCCCAGATACCATATATCATGCCTAAATCATTTATCAGCATACATTTTCAAAAGGGCACATTATGCACAAAACTGTAGTGTTTGTTCAAACTAATTCCCTTTACTATTAAAAAAATAATGAAACACAACTATTTCTTATATTCAGAGAGAAGTGGGGGGAAAGAAGAAAGTTGTCATACCCCACGCAGGGATAATTTTTGCCTTTTCCTTAAGCTGTCAGGGAACATGTGGTGACAGATCTGAATTTAAAGGGAATTTCATAAATGATGAGGATTTTAGAGCTGAAACACTCAAGGCAAATCTCCCAAGTTTTCTACACTTTAGAGGTGCTAGAAGGAGGGCTTTATTCTTCCAACTCCAAATGAAAAACAGATACCATTAAATAAAGGTGAAGAAAATGTAAAAAGACTCATAGCAAATTCTCCTGACCAAACATGATTGTTGTAAAAGGAAAAAAAAACATTGGGAAATTCACCCACTCATCTTCACGTTCCACTTATTTTAGACCAGAGCACAATCCAACATACTGTTATGTATTGTTCCATGCTGTACAGAAAGGAAGACAAAATAAAACGTCCTGTACCATCTTTATTACCTTTGTTTTCTAGCCTCCCTCCAAAATACTTGGAAAGACATGTACCAGGTAGTCCTCAACTTATGACCACAATTGGGGCCAGAATTTCCATTGTTAAACAAAGCAGTGGTCAAGTGAGTCATGTCTGATTTTACAACCTTTTTTTGCCACAGTTGTTAAGTGAATCACGCAATTTAGTGGCTCCAACTCCTCCTTTGGACTTTGCTTGTCAGAAGAAAGCTGGGAAAGTTGCAAATAGTGATCACATGACCCCAACAAACCGAAACCATTGTAAATACATGCTGGTTCCCAAGTGCCCCAATTTGCATCACATGACCATGGGGATACTGCAATAATCAAAAGGATGAATATCGGTTTTCAGTGCTGATGAATGGTCATTAAATGAATGGTTGTAAGTGGAGGTCAACCTGTAAGAATCTAGGCTTCTCTTCCTCCCATTTTCTCTTTTCAACAACCAGAGCAGTAGATGAGGCTGAGAGAATCAAATTGTTAAAAATTTCGCAGCTACTAAGATTGTTGGCTGGGCAGGTACAAAGATAGCCAGGGAAATGATTGAAGCCTGGGAAACGGGGGCCCTTGTCAGTCAACAGGAGTGCTGATTTACCGCCAGCTTATCGAAACTACAGCCAACAACTTTATAGCCGGGCATCTACACTCCAATGAACCATGTAAGAACCACATCCAACAAGGCACCACATAAATACTACACATAGTAAAGCCCAAAGCACACTGTCTGGTAAAGAGAAATTCCCTGAGGATGGGTTCTAGCATGAGCACAAAAGCTCAGAAGACTAAACTTCTGATCCTGGTGACCGGCCCAGATTGGATCCTATACATACTATGTTAAGGATATTGAAAACACTTAACTATTTTCAGACCAAAGTGCTACTGTATATAAATATGACCAATACATTTCTCATTACAAATGTTAACTTTTAAGTATAATAATACACATGCTTCTAAATAAAAGTTATTCTTTTCATCTTCATTAAAAAGAACAACATGATGTTCAGACTGATCTCCACCATCAAAAGAAGGCTAAACATATAAATAACAAAGAGCGCTAACAGGCATCAGGAAGCAAAGAACAAAATAACACATTTCCATGCACAGCTGTGTCTGTGAGAGAGAAATATTTTTTTCTAACAATTTATTTTCTTCTGAAATCAGATGCTATCAGTAGCTTGAGATTTCATTTCCCCAAAAAACTACTTTTTTGAGTTTATAATGTGATAATAACTAAACAATCCACCCAACCCAAAATGAAATTCATGTCCATCTTATATTAATGGTTTGGAAATGAAGCATTTTTCTTTCAATGAGTAGGTAAGATACAATGCTAAACAGTAGAATATTTTGATGAAGAAAAATCCCCAATTAAACACTAGAATAAATCAAGTCTAATGGAGAAATGGTACAGAATAATGTTGTATAATTATCTTGTATTTGAAGAGACAGTATGAAATAAATATTTGATAATGCTAAAATAAATCTCGGGGGGGGGGGAAACAACATATCATTCAACCATTTGGTCATTATCAAATTTATCTGTGTAAAATTTTAAAAGTTCATCTATGCTAGCAATTTCACAATTTCTTGAAGATTTGCCACTAATACAGTTCTTTGCAGGATAATATAACCCTGCAAAAAAATTTATATCCTTAGAAAAGTTTAACAGTGGTGGGCGGGAATTTGAAAAACAATGACCGCCGGCAGCATGGTGACCAAACAATGTTGAGCCTTACTTACAACTTTAATTGAGTCAAGGCACACTGACGCAGGAGACAGGCAGTTATCTATAGTTATTAACTGAGGAGACAGACCTCTTCCTCTGTTTACATTATCATAACAATAACCCAGACTATTATTATCTTATATCTCAGGCTAGGGAGATTGAAATCTCTTTTTCTCTGAGGATAGGTTGGCTCTTTGTGTTGCTGAATAGTAAAGACTTACGATTATACTGTGCTCATTTCACTTGGAACAACTATTTATTCCTTCTCATACCAACTACCCTGTTTCCCCCAAAATAACCTGATAATAAGCCCAATCGGGCTTTTGAGTGCATAGCAATAAGGCCAAGCGCTTATTTCAGGGTTCAAAAAAATATAAGACAGGGTCTTATTTTCAGGGAAACACAGTATTAACAATCAGTACTATTTACCATTTTATTCAGAATATGCATAATGGATTAGGTTGTTTTTCAGATAACACAACCTGGCTATAATTGAATGTAAAAAATTTCAAGTTACTATCCACAGGACTTTGTGTGATTGCCAAGATGAAGAAATGGAATTTATAATTATAGATAATCATATATTGTTCCATGTAATCAAAGATCCTGTTTACATACAGCATAAAGCCTCCATTTACAAAAAGATAAGAATGTAAGACTAGCCTAGTCAGAACAGGCAAGATTCATCCTAAACCAAGATTTTGTTTTCATAGTGGCCAACTAAATTCTTTTATGAGGCTGTTAAGCAGAAGATAAAGACTGAGTTAGGTGTTTTTCCCCACCATTGGTCCACAGTAATTAAAGAGATGTCATCCCTAACCTGGAGCTAACACTGATTTTTTAAGACTAGTCATGACTTCCATGAATTTGTTCAATTCTTATTTAAATCCATCTACATTAACAAATGTATAGCAAATACATTTAACAAATAAATAATAATAAAAAAGGAAAATTTCCCCATCCACTTTCTCCAGCCATCCATCGACTCCTGTTCAGAGGTGCGTAGAACTGAACATTCAGTGATGAGCAGCCCTTCCCAATTTCCATTGAGATAGTAAAGAACTGGTTTCTGATTGTGCAGCATGGTTGTCTACAGTGATGATCTTTGCAGACACTTTGCAGACACATGAAATCTTTGTGACTTGGAGGGGGGAGGCTGTTCACCCCTATTTACAGTATGTGTTCAGTTTCTATTCTGTAACTCATAACCTAAACGCATCTTATGGAGGGATCACTTTAAATTGTTTAGCTACACTGGTTTCCTATGCATGTTAGGCAGTTCGCACCAAATCTACCATCTTTTTTTCCAGGTAAAGATTGTATAGTACATGTGGCAAACTGCATTCCCAAGAAGAGCTGGGAATGTGTAAGTCTGCATTATGCAATAAATCTACATGGGTTGATGTCAATCAGTGGTGGGACTTGAATAAGTTAACAACCGGTTCTCTGGCTGGGTAGGCGTGGCCGGTTGGTCATGTGACTGGATGGGTGACATCACTCATCACACCCAGCCCTGCCTCCTGGCCACTCGCCTCAAAGGCAGAGGTAGGATTCAGCTGGTTGGGGCTAATCCCACCACTGGCTGGCCCCGCCCCTGCCCATTTTTCGGCCTGTTTTTTGGGCGTATTTCTTGCCATTTTCAGGCCATTTTCAGGCCGTTCTTGGCCCGAAAAATGGCCCAAAATGGGCCAGAAAATGGCCCAGAAAACAGGCCGGAAAACAGGCCGGAAAATGAGCCAGTGGTGGGATTTGCCGGTTCGCTGAACTGTGCAGAATCTTAACTATCGGTTCACCTGAACCGGTGTGAACCGCCAGCAGCCCACCTCTGATGTCAATTGAGCATCATTCCATGGCATTGGAAACCAAAGATAAGGAGCAAAACAAATAGCCACAACTTGACCACATGAAAAGTGTCTGTACACCCTGCTGAAATTTTTACAACAGTCATGGGACTGCAGTCTCTTTTGACGCTCCAGTTTTAAAAGTCATATAATCTATCCACTCCCTCAGGGTGAAGTTAAATTAACTTTTAATTATATGAACAGTCTTTGCAACCTTTTGTTCTTGAAGCATCCTAGGTGGCCAGAAATTTAATTAAGGAATGGAAGAACTTACCCCATTTTATTTATTTTTACCATATGCTTGTCCTGAACTTCAAAAGATTGCAATATCATTAAAAAAAGATCTACGTAATAAATGGTAATATTTGACCTTTACTATTTAGCTTGATCTATCTGATATAAATGTTGTGGTGTGTCAGTGTACAATGAAAAGGATGTCTGCTGATAGTCCCAAATATAGACAGATAAATTTAAGAAAGAAGGTTCATGTATGATTAAAGTAGCTTGATATATGGTAGACCAATGAGCTGATCATACAAATGCATCAAGCTTTGGATTTATAGTAGTTTTGATAGAAGGAAAAATTGTTATGTATTTTAGAAGTAATGTAGAATAGTGGTTCTCAACTCTCACGAGCTTGTATGAATTGGCTCTAGCACACCACTGTTTATATTAAAAACACTGAGAAAAGGTCTTCCCTTTCTTATTTATTCATCTATATGCCTCCATCATTTATATGACAAAGATTGTATACATGTCAAAAATAAGCACATTAAATAGGACTTCATCGTAGCTAAGTGTTTGTCAACCCTAGCAACTCTAAGAGGTGTGGACTTCAACTCCCAGAATTCCCCAGCCAAGCATGAATTAAAAGCAGATTCAGAGGCCTGTTCTTCATCATGATCTCCAAGCAGAGGTGGGCTGCACTTTCTTTAACAAAGAGTTCGCTGGTTGTGAGCGCGCACGCACACGCGCTTGCTTCACTCGCATGCTTGCTTCGCTCGCACGTGACCCTTTGGGAGAGAAACGGAGTTTCAAACAGGCTCCTAATCAGCTCAGGCAGCTCCAGTGAAAAGAGCTGGGGCGGCGCGGAACGCAGCTGGGCCAGCCAACAAGCCACAAAATAAGTTATAAATGGATAACATAGAACAAGGGCAGGTTGGCGGGCCCAACCAGCGATCAGAGTTAAGGGTTCGCCCAAACCCTTGCGACCATGCAGCAGCCCACCACTGTCTCCAAGCATGGAAGGAAGAGGGTTAACCTCTTTAGTAGCACTATCATAGCTGGGCTGCAAAAGTCCAAGCAGGTACTACATGATGGGATAGAAATACAAAAAAATTCTAATTCTTGTCCAGCAGAATTTTACCAGAAGCCATATTCTATACACATTTGGTTTGCCATTTCCTCTTCTCCCCTGAGGAACATTTAAAGAAGAAAAACTTGGTGTCAGTCAACTTGTGAGGGGGAGGAGTACTTGCAAATCAAGTGACTAGGAGGGGAAAAAGTGAATTTTTTCCTGAAGACAGACAAACTCTTAGTCAAGACTTAGCTTTTACAGGTCTCCAGTGATCTAATAATAATAATATTTTGATGTGCACAATCCATTTAACATATAGGTTAACCTTCAGGGAAGAGTTACATACCATTGCATGATATATTTCTTCTTCTCCCAATTATTGTCTCAGTATTACAATGCATCTCAAGCAAGAAAAATGATCACTATTAAAATTGACATTCTGAAAAAGCCATTATATTTCGGAAAAGATATTCCCATTCTGCATTCGGGGGGTGGGGGGTGGAAATATGGAAATGTTCAAGCAAGATTTGGTATAAGCTTTAATTTTCTTAAGTAAGAGAATACATCACTTGTTTGCTTTTTCATCCAGTTAGCTCTTTCTTCCTGTTATAAGTATTAATCTTTCATCATTTTGCAAAATCTCAGCTTGGATGCCCTTAGCTAACTGTACAAACACACTGGAAAGCTCAACATAAAACCATTAAAATTACACTCAGAGATGAACAGGTCATATCTGTACTTGTTAACATTAAACTGTAAGGGAGGCTAAATGGCAGAGTTATGTAGGGCAGGACTTAAAAGTTTCCACTTCATAAATCTGATTCTTTTACATTTAGTTACATTTAGTTATATTTTGAGGGGGGGGAATAATAAAGCAGATATTAATAAAAATGGGTTTATGGAATTAGTACTTCCCTCCTTAATTTTAAAAGTTATGCAAACAGTTTGGAGCACATTAATGTATTTGGAATGAATGAATTTACATCTTAGTAATGATTATCAAACTACATACATGCTTGTAATAGCTCCATAGAACATCCAATTAATTGCTATGTATGTTCCAAAAAACTTTATAAAGTCATTGATGTTGCATAAATCCATAGTAATCTCTCTCTCTCTCTCTCTCTCTCTCTCTCTCTCACACACACACACACACACACACACACACACACACACACACACACACACACACACTTAAACAAGAGATTTTTTTATAGTATTTCTACAGCTTTTACCTTATTATAAAACCAGGAATTATACAGAACTTCAAAGATGGAGGAAGTTTACAAGACCTCTTGTTTTTTTTCAGTGACACATGAAAAACCCTTTCATGAACCAGATTCTTTCCCCAAATGGACTGAAAGAAACAAATAGAAATGTTCTGCACATCCGCCAGATACTGCCCCACATCCAGCCCCACTGTCATCTTTTTGTCATCTTACAGACAGGACAGTTTCAATAATCTTCATTTCCTTTGATTTCAGTCTTTGTTCCTTGACTCAGGGAAGAGATGGAAAGAGAGAAAAACTGTCTTCTGAGGGAGGCACAGTGAACTGAAGACACCTCTGTGACAGTGAAGCAGATGATTGTGGCAAAAACCAAAGAACCAGTGAGTAGTCTGGTTGTTCAGCTAAGGAGAGGATGGAGATGATACAGGTGCTCCAGATGGCTGGAGATCATAGGACAGAAGTCTTCTGTGGGTTGGAGCTCCAGGAAATGAAGGAATTAGCCATCTCTCTTGCAACTAAAGTGGAGCCTTTTAAAGGTTTGCAAGGCTCATTTTGTAATCAATTTTGGAAATTGACTATTAATCACCTTAAAACTAAAAGTGTTGGAGACCTTTAGAATGACAACTTTGGAAAGTCTTTATCAAGGGAGTTTAATGTCTATGGAGATTGTCAGTCATCCAGGTCATGGTTGTCGCAAAGGTGATTTTTCAAGAGGCAACTGGACTTTCTGGTTTTTCTTTGAAGATGTTTTGCTTCTCATCCAAGAAGCTTCTTCAGCTCCATTCCCCACCATCCAGTCAGAGCTGAAGAAGCTTCTTGGATGAGAAGCGAAACATCTTCAAAGAAAAACTAGAAAGTCCAGTTGCCTCTTGAAAAAGCACCTTTGGGACAAGTGAATTTAACTTCAACCAAGATAAAAAAAATAATTACAAGCTTAAGAGCCTAAAGAATTTAAGAGCTTGTCATAATGAGTTACAGAACAAGTTGCAATGGATAGTTTTGAAATTATTTTAAATGTGATCAGCAACAAGAAGGATATAGAGAAAGATATGGACACACAAATGGAACTGATGAATGATTTATTCACTAAAGGAGATGTATAGCTATTGAACCAGGAAACTGATTTAGATACTGAATATACAAAAGAGTTAATTTAAGAACTTGAAGGACTGTAGTAGAAGTGACATACAAAAAAAACAAAACACTTTACTTATTGGATATACAGTACAAAAGGAATCTGTTAACGTTTTGAAAGTTTTTTAGCTTAAAAAACACAAAACAAAACAAAATCCTAGCTCTGGGACTCTCTTTGAAGGGGTTAAAAATAAGATTCATAAAAACTTAGAGAAGGTATACAAGACTGGTTTATTCAATCAGGGTTAGCATTTATATATTTATTTGTTTGTTTGTCAAACATGTACAAGATAGCAGGTATAGGTATAAACATAAACATAATCAAAGTGAATACAGATAGATGAGGACAATAGGACAGTAGGACAGGGACGGCAGGCACGCTGGTGCGCTTATGCACGCCCCTTACAGACCTCTTAGGAATGGGGTGAGGTCGACAGTAGACAGTCTAAGGTTAAAGTTTTTTGGGTTTGGGGAAGAAACCACAGAGTCAGGTAGTGAATTCCAGGCATTGATCACTCTGTTGCTGAAGTCGTATTTTCTGCAGTCGAGTTTGGAGCGGTTTACATTAAGTTTGTATCTATTGTGTGCTCGTGTATTGTTGTGGTTGAAGCTGAAGTAGTCATTGACAGGTAGGACATTGTGGCAGATAATTTTATGGAGTACATTTAGATCGGTTCTAAGGCGACGTAGTTCTAAGTTGTCTCGCTCTCAATTTTATTAATGTCCGATATGCAGTGCGGGTTCCAGACAGGAGAGCTGTATCCAAGAATTGGTCTAGCGAATGTTTTGTATGCTCTAGTTAGCAGTGTAATGTTGCCAGAGAAGAAGCTACGCAGGATTAAGTTGATTACTCTTAATGCCTTTTTGGCAATGTTGTTACAGTGAGCTTTGGCACTTAGATCATTAGATATGAGTACTCCAAGATCCTTGACAGAATGAGGGTCGTCTACAAGGTCGTGTCCTCCAAGCTTGTATTTTGTGTTCGGATTCTTTTTGCCAAAGTGTAAGACAGAGCATTTGTTGATTGAGATTTGAAGTTGCCATTTGAGATAGCTGGATGAGCAACAGCTATGTTAGAAGGGTTAGAGAAGATTAAGCAAGCAAGGCCTGCTTTTACTTCTGAAAGTAAAAATAAGGGACTTTTGCTAGATTGGCCAAAGATAAAAAATCCTTCCCAAGGACAGGAGATAGGTAAATGTTGTTTGGTGGTGTTAAAGGGATCATCACAGTATGTAAGCTGTTCAGAGTAAAGCTTCCTTTTACAATTGACTAATGATAATTTTGTCAATGCCAATGGTGTTCAAGTAGTGCTCCAAATGTTTTGGAGTTGCACCCAAGGCACCTATTACTATTGGTACTATCTTTGCTTTCTTTTACCACAGTTGTTCTATTTCTGAATGCAGGTCTGTTTATTTTGTGATTTTCTTCAGGTCTTTCTTTTCTTGTTGGATAGGGCGAACGGAAGAGACTGGACTCAGGCTTCAGTGACAACAGCTCTGTATTCAGCAACTATGTACAAATCCAGCAACGGCTTGCCTGACAGCTTGCCCTTTTATAGGGAACCGTCAGGCACCTCCTCCAATCAGGTTGGCTTATTTTCCCGCCGGAACGGTGGACCTGATTGAGACCTTTTTAACTGACTCTGAGTATCTAACACTTCTGCTGTCTTCAGTTACTGCTATGTCCACTATCCAGACTTTTTATTTTTGTTTTTCTTATTGAAAATTGTTAAGTCTGGGATGTTATGTGACAGATGCTTGTCTGTTTGAATTCTAAAGTCTCAGAGCACTTTAATTTCTTCATTTTCTATTACTTTTTCTATTTTGTGATCTCACCAGTTCTTGCTAGCAGTCAAAAGGTATTTCCTGCAGATATGCCAATGCATGGCGCATTGTTGCTAGTTTTTCATGCTAGTTGTTTGCAGTCAGTCTGTGCAATCTTCTTGTAGCAGTTAACTAGGTTGTCCATTGTTTCTTCAGCTCCTTTGCAGAGGTGGTACTTGCTGTCTTTTGCTGCCTTCTCAATTCTGATTTTGTATGCGTTTGTTCTTAAGATGTGGTCTTGTGCAGTCTCTGTCTCATTTGCCTTCAAATTTCCTGCTCTTAGCCATGGCGGTATCTGGTTGTTATCTGCTTTGCCTGCTGTTTTTTTATATATCCTGGCCATGCAGAATGTTGTCTTGCCATGCCTATTCTTCATTTGCTCTTTCTTGTATTGTTTTTGTTGTTGGGTGAACTACAGCAATTAGAATGACATTTGGTATCAGCATAAAGTTGAATACAGAGAATAAAAACCAAGCAGATATCCATCCTTATATACCACATTCTCAGCATTACGTATACTTCAAGAATTCCCCCAAAACATTGCATTATGAAAGCAGGTTTTGTCAAGATAAAACACTTGGCACTGACACTTAATCTCTGTCTATGTGCATGCATGTGTAGTGAAGCTGTATCTTTGGGAGCTTTTCCAGTGGCATCCATCACTCTAAGGGTATCTATCTCCATTATTCAACATTAATAGTCGTGCCAGTTTGTGGCTCAACGGCAGATGTGGTTCACAGCTTTTCAAGGAATTACAAAGTAGTGTTTAGCAACACTTCATTTCCAAGAGTTTTGAAGAGACAACTCTTAGTGGAAATATTGTTATTCTACGCAAAACTGTATAGAGTTTTGTAGAGCACAATCATAAAATGCGATCCTAGGAATCATTCTGCAGCATTCAGCAAAAAGACCAGCACTTTATCCCCAAAGGAGACATCCAGAAAACTCACATATGTGGTACATTGAAACAGGAACTAATTAGTTTTTCTCAGCATCTGATGTACTGGATCATTAAATATGCATTCATCAAATTTTAGTGAATGTCAATATTCATGTATGATTACTGAAAATCTCCAATGAATTCTATAAATGTCAGAAGATATATACAAGCTTTATTATATTCTATTAAGCACTTTGTATTTACAGCACTCTGCAGCAAATGCTGACGATCAATCACTTTGGAGAACTGAATTGATTTCATGCTTGGTATATTTAATTACCAAGGAGATAGCCCATCCATTCTTGACAGGAATGCCAAATTGATCACATGGATTACAGTGCTGCAGTTGCCCCCTCATTTGCAGGATGTTGACATGTGAAGTGTATTTTTGCTCCTTCCATAGAGCACAAAGCCAGACACATGAAAATATCCCAAGGTTGAAAAATGCATTGTGTTTGTGTTACTGTTTAAGTTCTACTCCTCACACTGAACATATCAGAAATATATTCTAGGACTAAACCTTTTAGCATTTAGAACTGTATTATTACCACCTGGTCAACATGAGATAGAGCTACTAAATGCTGCTTAGTAAAGAATGTTAAAATCCAAAATACACAATACTTTTAGTTCTAGTTTTTATGTTGGAGAGAATAAAATACTTCAAATGCAAAGGGGGAAAAAAGACCTTTTGCCAAAAAACCTGGCAAGTCACACACTGAAATTGAAAAATGTAGCTGGTCTTTACTACATGTCAGAATGTAGGATGGAATTTCAAAATCAGCTTTAAATTGCCTAAATACTAAATTAAACAAAAAAAAAAACCCCTCCATATATTTATAAGAAAAAATGGCTTTCATTTCCAAGAGATTATACATCTGGTATGCAACCAATAACATATGGTATTATTATAATAATAATAATTATGGAAATGTAACATTAACAAAGTTCTTGTAGATTCTTTGTTAGGGTAAAAAAAATCTACCACCCATACTGTGATAGACTACCTTTGGTTTTGGGGTTGTGGAGGAATTTACTCCCCCTCCTTTCCACCCCACAGCTCACAGATCTTGGTATCTCGGCCTACATAAATTGTGCATCACAATGTTGGTTGCTAAGTGACAATTACAATATGCACGACAAACAGCTCCCACACAAGCTTCTGGAATCTCTCAGACTGTGCAAATGTAGGTCTGCTTCAATGAACACTGAGAATTGTGGGTGATACTATATTGTGTTTCCATGGAATTGCCCCAATTCACTGAATGTTAAGCAATATGTCATCCCACAATACATTGTGAAAAAAAGAAACAAAGGATAAAAAAGGACTATAGCAAGAGGTTTGGCAGTCTTTCTTCCAAAAAGATACCATGCTGCTAATCATAATTTTCATAAATTTAAAACTGAAAGACATTGTGCAAAAGCTTTTACTTTGTTTACTTCAAGCAGTCCTTACATTAAACATATTAGAGTGAATAATCCCTGCAAGCTGAAAACACGATAGACAGTCTAGTACATTATGCTCTTTTAAAGAATGTTCATTCACTTAAATAACTGGTTATGTCATTTAAACTATTTTGGTCATTTTGATGAATTACTGTACTTATGCCAGAAGCTGGAGTTGAGATCACTGGGATCTCTTAGTAATTCCTTGTAGATATTGAGCAAAAGGATGGGATGGGATGCTGATAGTGATAATGCCTCTATCCAGCTTCTGGCTCTATCACTACTTACAACTTACAACTAATCCACCCACTTGGTCCCCTTGAACACGGTTGAAATTTGATAATAGACTGAGTATATTTTTTGGAAGTGCATAGGTACATTATGACTAGTATGCCACTTCTGATTCGGTGGGATTTGGCTGTAGTTATCCACACCCTGTTACATTCCCTATTTAATTACCACAGCATACTCTTGAAAATTGCTTAGAAATTGCAATTTGTGCAGAATACTGCAGCTAAGTTGCCATCTGGTCTAAAGTAGAGTTTGCCAGCTGTTCCTCAGCCATAATTTAAATTACTGATATTAACCTGAAAATCTTATAAGCTTAGGCCCTCGTTATTTAAATGTTAAGGTTGAAGCTGCCAAGACAGAAGCCATTGATTCTCAGACCACATAGAAGCATTTTGTAAACTTGGAAGAGATGTTTCTGATTTTCAACAGTGTGGAAAATAAAAACCCAGCCCCAAGTCTCTTAACTAAAAGCACAGGAGAAGTTGTCCCAGGATTTAAACCTGTAGCTGACAAACATTTGATTCCTAATTCTTCAACATACTGTTTATTCTACAATAAACAGTAAATAGCATGCAAATGTGGTAAATACTGTATATACTATTTCTTGTTTGTAGTGAAGCAACTTATCTAGTCATAATGAGCCTCTGAAGCTTCTGATATTGAATATGAAACTTAGTTTTTGGAGAGTTGATATTTATTGCTGTGACTGGTATGATATCTGCTGCTAAGGAAGTACTTTTGCCATTATTACTACATGTTAAGATATTCAGAAGAGGTCTTTCTGAAGATGAGAGAGCATTCATTTATCTTGATGTATGTAATTTTCTTTGCAGTGTTACGGAAGTGGTAATATTACTTTCTTGTGGGGGTGGCCTTCTTTTATACTTTAAAATCCAGGAACATGTGAGGTAGACAGGATAGCTGACAAAGATTCAAGTACAAAAACCAGTTATGTACATTTCTTAGGTCCATGCCATATTGATGCCAATGAATGCTACTGGTACATTATGGTGCGTGAGTCCTGGGTGGGTAATCAGGTGTACCTGGGATGATTTGATTACAAAAAAATAAACTGACAGGAAAGAGGCCTGCAAGCCACTGGAGATAACCAGTTTTTAATGTTGATAGTTCTGAATTCTCACCCATTTCCTTGAAGGTTTTTACCAGGCTATATGAAACCAGCTTTTAAGGGTACACCTGGCCAAGCTGAGATCCTCAGGGACAATCCCATTCTTTAAATCATTTGTTTTGTACCCTGAATGAGTATGTCATGAAATAATCTTTAATTCTATGGCTGATATTAAGCTGATCAGGCCAATTTCCTAATAGGTCACATATTGATATTATTTCATCCTATTACAGCTTATAAGACACCAGTTCTAAAAGAGTAGCAAAAATCTTGAGAGCAAGGATCATCGAATGAAAAATCTCTACAGCAGAATAGAAATGTAACAACTTGCTCTGAATCCCTCATTACAAAATCAGAATACTAACATTATGGAATGTAATTTCTTAGAGAAATTAATAACTACTCAAAGTTAATTCTATCCAAAGATGGCATTGAAATCACCTGAATATCTTCTCTTAACTTTATTCTTTAACCTTCCATCCAATGTAGACCTAGCAGATGGATGAAACAATTCCTGGATTTCCTTTCATCTTATCCCTGTGATGCTTAGGCAGATTTAAGCTCTATGGACAAATTAAAGAACAAAAGATTACCTCACAACAATTTGAACAAAAAAAAGTACACAAATCTTCAGCTACAAATGAACCTCACACACATGGAAAATTTAAAAAAAAAAAAGTAAACAAATCTTAAGATAAAAATAAACATAAAAAAAATGAAAAAAAAAAAAAAAAAAAAAAAAAACCCTCAGGTTGGGCTATTGTTAAGTGTTAGAACTTTGGGAAATGAGTTTAGGTCCATTTGAATGTCCTGCTCTGCTTCATTTGTGATATCTGAAATTATAATCTTTGCATCAGAAATAAAGCATGAACAAAGAATGTAAGGGTAACTTGAATGCTTCTCTTGAACAAAATTGCATCACACTGAAGCAGCACAAAAGATAGGAAGTGAAGCTATTCGTATATCCTGTTTTCTCTCTCCTCATCCTCCAATATTGAAAGTTGAAATTACTTCAGAGCAGAGTGGGAAGAATATTTCCACAATGAGAAAAAATGTAAATAAATATGTGGGCCCCACTTTCTCTAGACTAATTTTGGCTTCTGGACAGAGTAGAAATAAAATAAACAAAGAAATACGATATAGAGGGAGAAACATTTTATATTTCCTGTAACTTTCTTCCACAGTCCTACATTTTATGAAGGAAAAATTTCCCCCTCCCATCTTCTTACTTTTATTAAATTAAAAGACTTTGCATCTGATTTACCTCAACAAATTTATCTCCCTTTTCTACTTAAAAAGCACTTATATTACCTTGCAGGATAGTTAAAAACAGGAATAAATTACTGGATCCATATGCTGCATTTTACACTTCAGTCCATTCAAATGCCTTCCACTATCTGGACACACAGCGATGTCTCATTGCAAGGGATTGCTTTTAATCATAAGCTTTATACATGTTACTCCCTAGCTGTGGATTGTCACCTCGGTGTTATTCTGAAAAGTTCTTCCTGGGCAAGCCTGGATCCATATTTATTTATCAAATTAATCCATCTCCCTTCCCAAAAGGATGAACTTCATGCACAATTAAAATTTGGAAAAGCACACTAGTAGGCAAGAATCCAAGACTAAACCTGATTCCTAAATACCAACAGTGCTATATACTTGCTTATAAATCCTCCCTTCCTCATGATGTAAAGGCAGTTCTTAATTCCCACTTGAAATTATAATATGAATCAAGTTCTAGTAACAGCAATGGAATCCATCAATGATATAAGTTAGGAGAACCAACACATCAATCACAAAAGCATCAATGCATGGCAGGAAAAAAGTAACATTTAGGGTTTTTTTTAAAAAAAATAATAATCTGTATTTCACAAAATATTTTTTTTAAAACACACACTTACAATAGCAATAAAAATGACCATGACTTACTATTTTTAAACTATTCTCCTACTTCAGGCAACAATACCTTGACAATGCAAGTAACTCATTCTTTAACCCTATAAAATGAATAGAAAGGAACTAATATTTTAACAAAGGAAATGGCTATTTTAAGCTACCAAAAGTATTTATAGTTACTTTTGAGCATCACAGTAAGATGGAAAAATAAAACAGAATATTCATATAACATGTCAATGGTAGTTTGATCAGTTTCCATAGATCAGCGGCCTCCAACCTTTTGGGCACCAGGGACCGGTTCTGGGGAGAGAGGTTTTTCCACGGACCAAAGGGGGCGTGGTTTCATATGCTTTCTACATCCCGCAGATCAGCAGTGAAATCTACTTACCTTCCGTACCGGTTCAGAAGTGCATGCTTTTTTCACCCTCTGCGCATGCACAGAACGCTTTGCACATGCGCAGAGGGTTAAAAACAAGAAAATGGCGACATCCGGATGGGTGGGTGGAGCCTCGCGCTGCCGCTGTTACCGGTTCTCCAAACCACCGGCGGCCGCTACTACCAGTATGGCCGGACCGGGCCAAACTGGTAGCATTTCACTCCTGCCGCAGATGGGCCTTTGCTTGTTTGTGCGGCCCAGTTCCTGGCTTGCTGCGGCCCAGTGCTGGTCCACAGACCAGGGGTTGGGGATC
This sequence comes from Thermophis baileyi, assembly GCA_003457575.1. Classification (NCBI taxonomy): domain Eukaryota; kingdom Metazoa; phylum Chordata; class Lepidosauria; order Squamata; family Dipsadidae; genus Thermophis; species Thermophis baileyi. The sequence goes on along the minus strand of QLTV01002118.1, from coordinate 1,003,353 downwards.
CCTGCCATAGATTATAGCCTATTAGAGCAATAATTCTTCAGGCTTCAGTAGAATAGGACTGAATGAAATTTCAATATTGGTGCTTGCTTAGAATATTGTTACATGTTGTTCTAATATATTCTTTACTTAATATATATATATATATATTCTTAACTTAATGTAAGTATTGTTCTCATGGTTAGAAAAAACTGAGAGTGAATTCCTTGTTAGATTCAGCATTAAAAAAGCCAACAATTTGACTGCTTAATCATACTCCTGGCTTTGGTTTCTAATATTCTACCTCTTGAGCAAAACTTTATTGAGTGATTATGTGGCATGGACTTGTAGCCATCACTGTTGCTTTAAGGTAAACTGAGAGGCTACAATTCAATGCCAACAATAATGAAAGAAACACATGCATCATCAAATTTAGTTTTAGACATCCAGCACCTAGTCATAGCTAGAACACATAAATGGATAGAAAATGAATAAATAATGAAATACCTCTTTCAAACATAGCATACTGGTTGTATATTCACATAGTGATGTCCATGAAATCCATGAGGACTATTGTAATGGATTTCACCCAAAGGAAACAACGAAAATATATTAATAGATCTATTCATTACAAAGGTAAAATCATAAAGAGCTGCGGATCATAAGAGCTGCGGTGGCGCAGTGGTTAGAATGCAATACTGCAGGCTACTTCTATTGACTGCCGGCTGCCTGCAATTTGGCAGTTTGAATCTCACCAGGCTCAAGGTTGACTCAGCCTTCCATCCTTCCGAGGTGGGTAAAATGAGGACCCAGATTGTTAGGGGCAATATGCTGACTCTGTAAACCAGCCAGAGAGTGATGTAAAGCACTATGGGGTAGTATATAAGTGCTATTGCTATTTCTGAAAGGGCATGAAGGTATACAGGCAACTGCATAATATATCAGATATAATTATATTCTCAAAAAATATGATTACTTTCTCTAATGACCCAGACCTTTTGCCAATATCTGTGATGTTCTGTTAATAGATTTGTATTCTCTAAATTCTACCTAAATATATTTAGTAGATTACCATGAACAGGTAGATCACAATTCTGAATCCTTGTTACTAATCCCCCTAATTTGTCTATGTACATGAAACACCACTTTCTTTTGATACATGTACAGAGCCATATACACATACCAATTCCTTGTGAGATTAATACATATTTAATAGCAGTAATAAACTGAGAGTTAATAAAAAAATAGGTAAAAGTTAGAAAGATGCAGACACTTTTAGTGTTATGTTTAGCAAATCATATTATACATTCCACCATTCATTCATTCTGTATAAAATGCACTTCTAAAACATAATCTGCAATTCAGAGGAAGTTCTAGCAAAAAATACTATCTATTATTATTATTTATTAGATAAATAAATAAATAAAAATATTTAAATTTTAGTTTTAACTTAAATCTTATGAATCTGTGGACAGGTGGCCTCACTTATATGTCAAAGGATAGAAAAAGCATGATTCGGAATGTCAGTCCAGTTCAATTAATGGAGAGGGATATATAGTTTCTATCATTCATTTATA
>QLTV01002118.1:979981-990301 GCA_003457575.1 Thermophis baileyi | reverse complement strand
GCTGGCGCGCCCGCAGGGGAAGGGCCTTCTCTGTGGCTGCCCCGGCGCTCTGGAACCAGCTACTCCCTGAGATCCGGACTGCCCCCACCCTATTGGCCTTCCAGAAAGCAGTGAAGACCTGGCTTTTCCGGCAGGCCTGGGGCCGTTGATCTCGTTGTTGTAATCCTGCGAGATCCGGCCATGAATGGTGTGCATGGGTTTTTAAATTGTTTTTTAAATGTTTTTATAATGTTTTTTAATGTTTTTTTATATTTCTGTTGTAAGCCGCCCAGAATCCCTCGGGAGTTGGGCGGCATAGAAATGTAAATAATAAATAAATAAATAAATAAATAAACATATCAAATCAGATGATTAATTTATGTCATAAAGTTGAACATACAGTATATGAAGCCCCAATAATAATTATTAGGCAAGTAGCAGATAGCAAAGCGGACAAGGCTATGAATAGCAATAGCACTTAGACTTATATACCACTTCAAAGTGCTTTACAGCCCTTTCTAAACGGTTTACAGAGTCAGCCTATTGCCCCCAATAATCTGGCTCCTCATTTTACCCACCTCGGAAGGATGGAAGGATGGAAGGCTGAGTCAACCTTGAGCCTGGTGAGATTCGAACTGCCAAACTGCAGGCACCGACAGTCAGCAGAATTAGCCTGTAGTACTGCATTCTAACCACTGCGCCACCGTGAGTCAAGTGAATGTTGTTCACTTTTGAAAATTATTTTACAAGGCATTTGCTTGCAAACCTTAAATAGCATAACAACCACTGTATCTTGGACAAAATACTTGACATATTACCGTATTTTTCAGACTATAAGATGCACCGGAGTATAAGACGCACCAAGATTTCAAAGAGGTAAACAAGAAAAAAAACGTTTTTGCCCTCCCCGGCCCCCAGGAGCACTCTGCAGACCTCCCAAATCCTCTGTGTGTCCCGTTTTTGGGAAAACGGGCCCATTTTTCGCAAAAACGGAGAGCACAGAGGCTTTAGGAGGCCTGCAGAGTGCTGATGGGGGCTGGGGGGGGCAAAAACGCCCCCATTTTTTGCCTCCCAAACCCCCCACACATCGCGTTTTTGCCCTCCCCAGCCCCCAGGAGCACTCTGCAGGCCTCCTAAAGCCTCTGCGCTCCCTGTTTTTGCAAAAAACGGGCCGGTTTTTGGCAAAAACGGGACACGCGGGATGGGGTTTCGGGAGGCCAAAAATGGCTGTATTCGGTGTATAAGACGCATCAACATTTCCACCCTCTTTTAGGGGGGGAAGGGTGTCTTATACTCCGAAAAGTACGGTACTTGCAATACTTTTTGAATGGTTTAAAGAAAAGTTATGCTGTACCAAAGCAAGAGAAATCTCAAAGTGCAGTGTTGAATATTAATTTGAAGCTCAGAATAATCAAATTGCGTTGTGGATAACCAATGCCCTTAATGCTTACCAGCTGTGTTTTTTCCCACCAAAGGCCTCTCCCATTAGATTACAAGTTACCCTTTCTAAACATCCACTGCCACAATACCATTAATAATGCCTGCTAAATTAGATTGTTGACATCTGCTGTTTTTTGTCAATGGCTTTTGGGGATTTTCTTTGATGGTCTCCACTGTTACTAGGAATTCATGTTTGCTGCTGCATTAACTAGAAAGAAGATAAGTAAAGCTTTGCAGTGAGTCCCTACTAAGAAAATAACTAAGTACTGTAGCAGCTAATTCTCTACCCACATTTCAGCAAGGGTTCCAAAACCACATTTGCATTCAGTCTGTTACATTTATTTACTTTTAAACTTTCAGCCTTACCTATAATATTGTAGCTGAGATTCTAGCTGCTGGATATAGATCTGCAGTTGGGACACTTTATGGGCTTTAGTTTCTAGCTCCTTTACTTTTCCAAGGCTGTTAACAATAACACATCTTGCTTCTTCAACTTTCTTCCTCATTTCTGCCTTCTCTCTTTTTAAGTTGTGGTTGCAATCTTCCAGGGATATGAGGGCTTCATGAGAATTCCTTAGTTCTTTTTCCAGTTCTTGGTTAAACTTAATTGCTTCTTCAATTTGTCCATCTCTACTAGTTCGGATTAATTCAACTTCTTTTAGAACGCTCTGAAGGCACTTGGAAGTCTGAAATCTATTGTTAACCTGTTGTCTCCGGCTGCCTATAAAGCAAGTCCCATTTTTCTTATGCTGTGCATGGCTCTTCCACAATCCCACCTACAATCATCAGGAGCAAAATGGAAAATATTAATTAGGAGCAGTCAAAGTTTTAAACAGATTTCTTCTCAATGGAATTAATACATTTGTCTTCAATAAATGTATCAATAGCTGAAGAATGATCATAATCCAATCAGTGCTGGGTTGCTGCCGGTTCGGACCAGTTCTTTAGAACAGGTAGCGGAAATTTACCGCCGCTCGCAGAACCGGCAGCGATGACCGGCGGTCCACGCTCCTGAACCGATCCTCCGGTCGCTGCGGCTTGCAAAAAACCCCTCTGTGCATGCGCAAAGGCTTCTGCGCATGCGCAGAGGGTCATTTCCGGGTCTTTTGTGCGACGTGACGTCGCGATGCGAACCGGTAGGGATGGTAAGTGGAACCCACCCCTGAATCCAATGGCTAAATTTAAAGCAAACACACAAGTATTCATAATGACTCCTATTTGCATTATTTCACACAGGAATTCTTGTGTGAATATTCTTAAATAGAGTTTACCGCCATTTTGTTTACCCAGATTACACAACTCTGCTTCCCAATGAAAATTTAGGAACATATTCCAGATTAAACAAACAAGGCTGAGAGACATCAACATGTATTAAAACTGTAATCATGAACTCAGTTACTTCATAGAAAGGTGCATTTGGTTTTGAGTCAAGATGCATAAAATTGCATCATAAAATATATGCCAATTTAAGTATGAAAGCTTATAAGAGAAACTGTAGTCTTACTGTAAGTAACTCTTAATTTCTTGGTAAAATAGGACACTGTGAAACATTAAGTATTTTTTATTCTAATCCTGCCTAATTTGGTGCTGTACTTGAAGTGTACCATCTTGCTGGCTGTGAATTATGGGAGCTGAAATCTAATGCATCTGAAGATCACCAAGCCAGAGAAGACTGCTCTAGAAGTTTATAAAAGTATCAACAAGTAGAACACATAGCTAAGAATGCATGGTATGCAAACAGAATATTGCTTATACCAATATTGTCTTCATTAAAATAATATATTTAGAAAACTTATGTCTTATTGTGCTTTCAGTAAGGGATGATGATGAAGGCATCAATAAACCACGAAAAGCACAGTACTCAATCCAACATCACTATAACTTCAGCCATTTTATTTCATAAAGGGTATACCGAGCTACTTCAACACATCCCAAAAGCTCTCTAAAACTGTACAGAACTGGAAGCAAGTGAAGATAGCAGATGGGTATCCAAGAGTGAATGGTCAATAGCTCTTTTGGGGGAGGGAGGACAAAGGAGTCCTTACTGTATTATGGTTAGGGGGCAGAGGAGGAAAAGGATTGCTCTCACTGTCCTTGTTCCCACATGTGCACAGTTTAATTTGTGAAAAAGATTGCATAGACCTGTGTTCTGCACGCATGCTCTAAGTTTTGTTTTTTCACATACTGATATTGCCCATAGTACTGTAAGTGAATGTGAGCAACCTATATTGTTTATTTATTGGATTTCTATACTGCCCATCTCACTAATACAACAACTCTGGGCAACTTATAATGTAATAAAAATATGTATATGACCTGTGCAGGTATAGGAATCATGCAGAGGTTGCCTATGCCTACTTAGGTGAAATACATGCAGGTGTTCCCACAAATAGTAGAGTAAAGCAAGAAAAGCAGATATAATCCCATTCCCTTCCACACCATTGCATTCACTGCAATACATTCAGAGAGGAGGAGTACATGGTTAAAATTCTCCTTGACAGAAAGGAAGCTGAAAAAAGAAACTTGGCTCTTAGGATAGTGGTTCATCAGTGGTGATGGATGAAAAGAGGAGCAGAAATTTGTTCTGGTTACCAAGAGCTATCAACAGTTACCAATAAGGCAAACATATGAGATGAAATTGTGACTTCAAAATAGAGTATATCATCCAGCCAAAGCATTATGCTATAGTTGGACTTATTCATTTATTTATGTATCAAAACTATTGCTAAATCTAGATTCACGCTGCAACAGCATACTAAAATAAAATAAAGCATTACACAAGAAAAGTAATGTAGTGCATCACAAAAACAAGCCAATAATGAAAATTATTAGCTAACATTTGGGTTGTCGATGGGTTGGCTATGTATATACAGCTGTTCTCCTAACATTTCTTTCTTGAAATGTTAAAACTCATGGGTTTTGTTTTTTTATTCAATTGCGCATTTCAAGTTAGTTCCCTGTGTGCTGTACAGCAGCAAGATCTGGCCAGTATTACAAAATTGACAGGATGTAATAAAAGCTAATTTCCTGTTTTGCCTGACAGGGGGATCCTATAAAAAAACATGGTGGGTATATTATTTGGGTACTCTTGGATGGCCCATGAGACATTCTAGGAATAGTCTAAAGAAGAAGAGATTGGGGGGGGGGCCATGAAGTAAAGGAGTCATGCTGCTACAAGTAGTAGAGACCTAATGAATAGGAGAGCCACAGGAAAAAACAAGAGACAAGCTGGAATTTCCCTGATAGAGGTACATTAAAGATCCATCAAAAACATTGTGAAAAATATGTTTGCATATATTGTAAGTTTTTGGCTCTTGGTAGGAATATATCCATCTCCAGATGAATGTAAAGAACAATTAAAAATTAGAAGTAGATAAAGTGGTTTATTGGAAAAGATGTTATTTATTTACTAAGTCACAGATGTATTCAATAAGGTAAAATATAACCATATAAAAATGCTTCAAACTAGTCTACGGAATTCCGTAGACTTTTGTGAAATAAATCTGCATTTGATAGCTGCTTCAAACAGATTTCTGCTTATGTACCCATCTGTTGGTGAGCAAAGACTACTGACCTTACCGGCAATTAAATTTTAATGGGCATGTAAATGGCATTGAATTTTTAAACCCACTAAAGTTAGTGTGTTTAATTCTGCATTGGATTGAAGTTTTATTAAAACCATGAAATTATTTATCACTGTGAGCTATGCTATGGGGACCCAACCTTTTTTATATTAAAAAGTGTCAATCTCCTTGTTATTGAAAAGGTGTGCAGGAATGAAAATGAATACAAGTCTTCAAATATTAATATTATTGAATTTACGTAGTGTATCCTGTTTCAATAGGAAAATACATGTTCTTTCTTCATCTTTGCCCTCCATACTTTATTTGGGTGTTCCTTCAATCCAGTCATAGGTAGGATTTGCCCATTGAAGTCAATGAATTTTCCAATGGAACCAAAACTATACTTATTCATAAATATATCAAAGTCAGAAAAGCCATGTAAGAGTGCTTCAGAGTGAAACTTCAAAAGTGCTTATCTTTGACTGGACAGGTTCATTACTTTGTTGCAAAACTTGCAAACACAACAAGAGGCACTTGAGATTATTCTAGACAGATTTTTGCAGGTAGACCCAAATGAACTGTTTCATCTGAAACATGCTTCTCTGAATTTCTAGTAGAGTTCTGTCAACACAATGTTCATTTATACTGTATATGAAGACCACAGTGTTTATGTGCCATGTTGTCCTTTTACCACTGACTAACAAGATTTCAGAGAAGACAAAAGCTAAGCAAAGTCTTTGTGCATCAGCCCCAAAGCCAATAACTGTCAGTGATTTCAGGCAATCTTTGTTGAAGAGTCTTTTCAATTTAACACAATATAAACAGAACCAGGTTTGAATGGAAATTAAAAAGTCACAAACTTTCTAGAATGATTCCCGTTACAAAAATGGTTGCTAACACTCAAGGATGGAAAGAAATCGGGACTCTTGAACTTATTACTGCTATTTTCTTAGTCAAATAGGATACACATTACTCAAAACATACTAAACAAGATCCTCCTATAAAGCACAATAGAGGAGCTGCATTCGCCATATGACTTGTCAGGAAAAAAACAGGGCTGCTTCTTTGTCACAATTTACTCTTTCCCCTTCACTTATAATAGCCCACCATGGCAATAAAACTCACTCCCTAGTAAGTAATAATGATAAGGGTTGGCTTTGGCAGTTCACGAAAACCCACCTAAGTCAAAGTGCATGCTTTATACACAATAGATCATCCCACAGTGCATTTCTCCACTTGTTTGGCAGGGGAGTGTTGGTTGGGAGAGCCTGGAGCCTCCCAACATTACCCCATTCTCTTTTAAGTTGTCCTGAAAGGAAATAGAAATGCCAGTGTGGGTTTCCCTCCCTTCTGAACATTTCGATTGGCTTCAGCATCTTTCCCATCCCTGGCTGCAGACGAGGTTGCTAACTAATAAGGTAACTACTAGTTTGCTGTAAGTTCACCACATCCAAAATGTGCCGCCTGAGGCAGCCACCCCACTATCCCCTAAGGATAGGTAGGCCTCAGGAAGGCATTTAGGACATTCTCCCCTGCACTTTCCCTTAGGTGCCCTTTCCCAGAACAAACTGGATGGCACCTTTTGGGTGAGCATCTATGTCACTCAGGATTTATCACACCCCACTGCCATCTCGTCTGAAAAGCGTTTAATTAAGAACCCTCGGACGTGGTTGGGGCTCAGCTTGGGACTTGCACGCCCACCCAGGCAGCTGTAACCGGGGTCCGGCCAAGGAAGGCTCAACAGCTCCAAGGCGCACTCTTTCCGATCCCTTCGGGCTCCACGGCGCTGCAGGACTTCCCCGCCCGCTCACCTGGAGCGCCAAGCACCGGGCATCGCTGCTCTGCAAAGCCGCCCTCATGTCCTCCACCAGTTCGCGCAGGCTGGCGTTTTCGTCTTCCAGCTTGACGATGCGATCCTCCGCTTGCTCCAGCGCCACGATCTCTTCGTAGCATTCCCGGGAGCACGACCCGGGCGGCGAGGAGGAGCACGACCGAGTGCCGCTGCTCCGCGGGCAGCCCCTACCCGCCGCCCTGCGTCCCGCCGCGGCTTGCTCCCGCCGGCGACGGAGCGGGCTGCGGAGGCGAATCTGGGTCTCGATGTGCTCGCTCTCCTTGCCCAGAGGTAGCCTGTTCACCCCCGGGACGCCCTGGTCCGGCAGCTTGCAGCCGGCCTTAGTGCTGAAGTAGCCGCACAGCTTGGCATGGAACTGTCGGAAAGTCAGCTCGGGCGAAAGGTTCTCGCAGAGGCCAGCGCATTCCTCCGGGTCGGCGGCCGCCTCGTCGTCGTCTTGCAGCCCCAGCACCAGACAGAGGGTCTGGAAATCCTCGCCGGGGATCTTGCCTTCGCCTTCGCAGTCCAAGTGGTGGAAGATCTCCTGCAGGTACTGATCCAAGCCCATGGCCAGCACGATGATCTCGTTCTCTACCCCCCGGTCCAGCCCGTAGTGGTAAGCCAAGGCGCTCACCAGCCACTGGGTTCGGCGGGCCGGCCGGCTATAAGGGTCCCACGCCTCAGGCGGATCCATCCTCGGGCGCTCCCGCCGCCGCCGCCGCCCCCTCGCAGCTCAGCTCGCGCTTCTCTTCAACCATTCTTCCCCGCTTGAATCGAGTTTCCCCGGGTCTGGGTGGGCGGCGCTCCCTCAGCCAGCCACGCCCCCTTCTCGTGTTCCTCCCCGCCATCGACGCCCCGCCTCCTGTCCCCGAGAGCGGAGGGGCTAGGTGGGTGCCTCTTCTAAGGCTCTGGAGGCGCGAGTGAGCATGCTTCGCATTTCTTCGGTGTAAATGAGGTTAAGGAAGGACGTTTCTTAGACTCGGAATATGAGTAACGTTTCTCAACCGAAGGAGCCATAAGGTAGACTAGGAATTTTTTTGGGGGGGGGGGGACTTTCAAGAAAAGACATTGTGTCGAGGCCATCTCCAGAAGTTCAGCTGAACTGAGATAAGTCTTTGCCTTATTTCTACTGTATGTTCCCATCACCTATCTCCTCCCACTAATGACTGTATGACTGTAACTTTGTTGCTTGTATCCTTACGATTTACATTGACTGGTTCCTAATATGATTTGATTGCTTATTTGTACCCAAACTATCATTAAGTGTTGTACGTTATGATTCTTGATGAACTTATCTTTTCTTTTATGTACACTGAGAGCATATGCACCAAGACAAATTCCTTGTGTGTCCAATCACACTTGGCCAATAAAAAATTCTATTCTATTCTATTCTATTCTATTCTATTCTATTCTATTCTATTCTATTCTATTCTATTCTATTCTATTCTATTCTATTCTATTCTATTCTATTCTATTCTGTCAGCTTTTGCCTCCATTTATACAAGCATTTCCAAAAGTAGCCCCGATCATAACAGTAACAGCCACCAACTTAAATCAAATTAAGAAAGTCAGTACAAATGACAATATTACAAAGAAGTGCTAGGCAAACATCAGACGAATCACATAAGAATACAAGAGCTTCCATGTGTAGCCAACAATTCTGCTTTTGCTGTAACTTGTGTGTGTGTGTATTCCCCGGCAGGTGTATTTTTCTGTATCTACCTGCAGAGCTGAAGAAGCTTCTTGAATGAGAAGCGAAATGTCTTCAAAGGAAAACCAGAAAGTCCAGTTGCCTCTTGAAAAAAGCACCTTTGGGACAACCATGACCTGGATGACTGAGAATCTCCATAGATACTGTACCTGCCCAAAAGTTTGTAGTTGCAATATTTCATAAAAAGACAAATCTGCTTTCCTCAACGTTTTAACAGAAGTTTTCTTTTTTATTTCCTTTTTCCAAAACTAAACGAAAATTATTCAAAAATAAGTCAATTTTCACATCACACACACAATTTTCAAGCAAGGAAGGTGCTTGGCATTCAGATAAAGAAACAAAGGATGCTTAGAATAGTTTTTTATTTTTCAATACATCTGGCACAGTTCCTGCAATTTTACTCTCCAAGCATGCTTTCTTTGTCAAAGTTCAGTCGCTAAGTCATGCAGTCCCTCCGCGGCCCCATGCACCATAGCACGCCAGCCAATCCCCTCCCCGTCCTCCACTGTCTCCCTGAGTTTGCCAAATTCATGTTCGTTATGTTGATGACACTATCTAATCATCTGATCCTCTGCCGTCCCCTTCTCTTTTTGCTTTCAATCTTTCCCAACATCCTCCCTGTACATTAGGTAGCCAAAGTAGTTAAGCTTCAGCTTCAGTATCTGTCCTTCAAAAGAACAGTCAGGATTTCCTTTAAGGATTTCCTTTAGGATTGACTGATTTGATCTCCTTGCAGTCCAAGGGACTCTCAAGAGTCTTCTCCAATACCAGAATTTGGAAGCATCAGTTCTTCAGCACTCAGCCTTCCTTATGGTCCAACTCTCACAGCGATACATTGCTACTGGGAAAACCATACTTTTGATTATACGGACCTTTTGACTATACGGACCAAGGCGATGTCTCTGCTTTTTAATATGCTGTCTTCTTTGTCAAAGGGCAGGATCTAATTTTTTAAATATGTGTCATTGCAGAAGAAACATATTTTAGTAAACACTTCTTTTTAACCTTTCTGATTTTGTCTGCTCTCCAAGATCTGCTCAGCCACTTGTAATTACTGACTAATAGTGGAGTTTTTGAATGGCAGGTCCCAGTTATGCAAGGAAGTTCATATAGTTGTTATTTCATCTGAAGCATATCACATCCACAACAAATGTCTGTGCTTTTAAGGAAATAGTTTTTTTAAAAACAACAACAACAGTAATAATAGTCAAACTTCCTCTCAGAAGTTACAAATCTCACAAATTATTTAAAAACAACAGGCGCTTATGTTAAGACATAATGAAAGTTACATTCGGACAAGGGTGACATTGTTCCTTGTTTTTGTAATATCTGCCCTGATTAAAAGATAATACACTGTTTTGTGACATTTTTCTTGGTCCTGATAAATAACGCATTTATCAGTAATAATATTTGGATCCCCCCTTTTATGATTCAATACAAATATTATTGCTTTGCATGGAGATTCACCAGTTTACATAGACAAATGAACAGGACAAGCAATAATTAACGTAAGAGAGAAAAGCATGAAGACTGGCACTAATTCTAAAATTTCTAATCTAACAATAGGAAAAAACTCAGCAGAAAACAGTACTTATAAAAAAATAAATAAAGAAGGTACTGGATAAATATATCAGTGTATTGGATGACTAAGGAAATCCAATGAAGATTTCACGTTCCTACTTGATCACAAGTTACCCTGAGTAGCTTTACACTGGTTTTTCTCAGCCAATGGACAACACAAGATTGTTGGCTTAAAAATAAAAATAGAATACACCCCAGAAATTTTTCTTTTAGGG
>QLTV01002118.1:961667-972731 GCA_003457575.1 Thermophis baileyi | reverse complement strand
TCGGCCGTGGAGGCCACACCCAGTACCTTCCAGGAGCTTCCATGCTCGAGCCCCGGAGCGGCAGCAGACCTGTCCGCACAGGCCGCTGCCTCACCACCATCTGTATTGCGCAGGTCTAGTAGTGCTCCAAAACGCCCCGCCTACCTGCGTGATTACGTATGCTGGACAGCTCCATCCAGGAGGGGAGGGGTGTTATGTTCTAACTGCTTAAACTATGTTGCATGGTTCCAACCAGGTCCAGCGTTTGAGCGGGAAAAAGCTCAAACGCTATTGGCTGGTCTGTCTGACAGCTCCCTATAAAAGGGCAAGCTGTCAGACTGCTCTTTGCTGGTTGCTTACACAAGAGCTGAAATAAAGAGCTGTTTGGGAAGTCTGTCTCCTGTCATCTCTACCCACTATCTAACACTATTGCTATGATCCATTACGCCCCTTCCTTCCTGACTTGGTCATAATAATTAGGTTCACACATTTCATTTTCCTCAAGCACAGTTGGTTGACTAAGGAGAATGAAATCATATCACATGCAAATAGTTATGGTTCAAGAATTCAGGCACTATCATGGGACTTACTCTTAGATAAGTGCGTAAGATGCTTCTGCTTTTTCACACCACGGTAAGCCAGGATTTTGCAGAATTGTTCACCTCGAACAAGCAGTTGAGCTGATAAACAGTTGCTCAGTTTTTCCTCATTTGTTCCCCAGTCTAACAGAATGTTGTTAAGGAATTATGCAAAGAGAAATTGGGACTTTGCCTGCTGGTCCATTAGCAGAAAAATTTTCTGAAAACTTAACAGAATGGACTCAAATTTGATATAGCTGGAGACGTTGACAAAAGAAAGACCTAGTTCAAAAATGGTTCCCCCAGTGTACTCTACAGGAGAAGCTGTTGTTCTTAATGCTACTGGCCACTGCTATTTTTAAGCCCCCCCCCCTCTCTCCCAGTCATGCAGTTTCTAGGAGTGGTGGTGGTTGGAAAGAATTCTAGAAGGCAGGCTGTACAGTCTGTTCCTATCCGGTTTTATCATGAAGTATGAACCCAAAAATCTTCCTTTACTCTTAAACTGAACAATTGAAAAGTCAGAAACGTTCCCTCTTGAATCCTTGGATCATTAATTAATATTGTTGACCCATTTGAATTAGTGTTAGTTTAATATTAGGGTCATTGGCACAGGGTTCATTTCAATTTTAACTTTTGGGTCGCACATTTTCCATTAGCTGAAATGATCTAGTTTCTTGTGGTTTTTTTTTTTTTTTTACTATTATTATCGATTGGTGTTTTTCTTGGATCAGTTTTGGATCCCTTTTTCTTCATTCTTTGTACTCTGACCCTTGAATTTTTAATTTTGTCTTTTCAGTTTCAGAATTATATTTATTGAATTGAATTGAATTGAATTGAATTGAATTGAATTGAATCAAATTGAATACTTTGGCCAAGTGTGATTAGATACACCAGGAATTTGTCTCCAGGGCAAAAGCTCTCAGTGTACATTCAAAGCAACAGAATAATGATAAACATAACCATAACCATAATAATACCAATAAGAGGGTAGAGTAAGAAGGATAATAAGATGGATAAATAATAATGCTACAGCCATACTACTTAGGTAAATAACATACACATTAGATAGCACTGTGGAAATTAGGTGTCCACCAGAGTGAATGCCTGAGGGGAAAAAATTGTTTCTGTAATCTAGTTGTTTTGGCCTACAATGCCCTACATAGCACCATCCCAAGGGGAGGAGTTGAAACAGTTTATGTCCAGGATGTGAGGGGTCTTCTCAGCCCTCTTTCTGACCCACACAATATTCAGGTCTTCAATGGAAAGAAGACTGGTTGCAATTATTGTTTCTGCCGTCTTAACTATCCGTTGGAGTCTGCACCTATCCTATTTGGTTGCTGTACCAAACCAGACGGTTATAGAACATATGACAAAACACAATAATTTATTTATTTATTTTATGTATTTATTTATTTGTCAACAAGTGCAAGGAAACAGGACACATGAAAAAATGGCACAAATAAATGGATATAAAGAAGCAAAACATAGCCATAAACACATAAAATGAGTACATACAAATGGGTACAGTAGGACAGGGACGGTAGGCACGCTGGTGCACTTATGCACGCCCCCTTAATTCCTCTGTAAAACTCTACCAATTGCTCCTGGGGCACTCTGAACTTCCTAGGTTGATGCAGGAAGAACATTCTTTGTTGTGTCTTTTTCATGATAGTTTCAAATGTTAACTGTCAATTTCAAGTCACTTATTTAGTTATTTATGCTAATGGTATGCTGGTATAATTCTGTATGATAACGACCATGGCAAAACAAAGCAAAATAGAACCAATCATAATAAGAGCCTTGGATGTAGCACTACTTGAACATCATCAGCATTGACAAAAATCACCATCAGTCAATTGCAGAAGACAGCTTTATTTGGAACAGCTTACATCCTGCAACAATACTTTTAACACCATCAAACAACCACATCTGCCTATCCCAGGTCCTTTGGAAGGAATCAATAGGTGGATAGAAATGCCAAATCCAGTCTAAACATCTGGCTGACTATGCAACAAACCATAAAAAGAGTAGAAAAGAGTTTGAAAAATCAGAAGTCAAAGCTAATGAAACATCATTAAAGCAATCAATACGTGGGCAGTCCCCATTTAACTATACAATAGAACCTCTGGTCACAAACGCTTCTGACCACGACCAAATCGGGTTCTGACCAAAAAATTCACTTTTTTCCCCCGCGACCGATTTCCCCTTCCGCACCATTTTTTTTTGTAAGCGCCAAATTTCCAAAATTAGGTTCGGGTCATGACCATGTATACAGCAGGAATTGTTGACCCAAAACTTGATAATTTGCATAGGAAAACAGGAAAACTAATGGCAATATGCCATGCTCTGCACCCCAAAAATGATCACCTATATTTGCCAAGATAAAAAGGTGGCAGAGGACATACAAAGTAATGTGTATGTGTATAGGTGAAACAAAACTGTGGAGGAAGAAAAAGATGACATGAATGACTGTATTAAGAAAAGCAAAGAATCGTTCCAGGTAGTCCTTGAATTACAACAGCAACTGGGACATGTGGCTGGGGAAATTCTGGGATTTGAAGTCCACACATCTTAATGTTACTGTGATTGAGAAACACTGATTTACACACACAAATGCATTGCTATGGAAAAGACAAACCAGAGAGGATTCCTTTAATATGCACACTTGCCTGAAACCAAGAATATATATTCTTTTATCTTTGTCCTGAATAATCTCAGTTTAAATTCAGTGTGAGAACTCTTAGAGATACAACATGGCTAACTACTCTGGTAAGTCACAAATCATCTGTTCTGCTGCAAATGTATCTGCCCTGCCCCCCCCCAACTCAGTCCAGTTGATTTACTTTAATGAAGTTGTTACATTCGCGCGGGAAGAATAGCCGAGACGTAGGAACAGTTCAGCACCTTTATTAGTAGTCAGGAACCGCTCAGAACGGACTGCCGGCTGGCAGCAGGAAAGCCGCTTTTAAGGGCCTCCCTACAGCCTGCTGGCCAGTGACATCGGTTCAATTCTCCCGCCGCTGACTAAGCCAATCAGAGGCGGGTATGCAAATACGTACTCGGTGCGTCAGTACCTAACACCCCTCCCCTCTTAGTTCAGCAATTGTCCAATCCTGTAGCTAGTGTGAGTGATGTAGTTGCGCAAGTAGGCGGGTCGCCATAAGGTCCCACTGGGCCTGCGCGATTCAGTTTCTCTGGAGTTCTCAACCGGTGCGGACATGGCCTTCGTTGCTCCATCTCTGCTCGATGGAAAAATCTGGAACCGGCCTCCAGGTGTGGCGGCTGAAGGTTTGACCTTGCTGTCCTCTGGTCCCGGCTGACTTCACTGGAACTCCATGGTTACCAGTAGGTGTCCCCGCTCTTCTTCTCGGGTTGAGATTAGTGTTCTTTGGGGTTGTGCAGCTAGGGCCTGGTTTCCTTCGTTGTCGTCTGGTGTTCTGTAACTGTATGGTCGGCGGGGCGGAGACCCGCATTGTGAAAAATTGTCTGTTGGAGTCCGCGGCGGTGGCTCGGCTTCTGGCTGCCGGAGCCATGAGTCTCCCACTCGGTGTCGTAGCTGGTCGATGTGTTGCTTTCACACTCGGCCATTGTCCAACTTGACCCTGTAGGATTTGGGACCGGTGATATCTATGACAGTCACTTTTACCCACTTGGGGTCTCCGGAGTAGTTCTGTGCGAACACTAGGTTGTTTATGGCTAGTGTTCTAGTGGGCTTACTGGATTCAAGAGGTTTCTCCAGATTGTATGTTGGGTTTAACCTGTCCAGTTGGGACCTCAGCCTTCGTCCCATTAGTAGCTCTGCTGGGCTTCGGTTGGTCACCGTGCTCGGGGTTATGTGCTGGGCTAACAGAAACTGGTCGATTCGTTCTTGCCAGTTCCCTGGGCCCATTCTGGTGAGCGTCTCCTTCGTCATCCTCACCATTCTCTCCACCAGTCTGGCCGGACAGAAGGGCGAGACTAGGGCATGTCTGATTCCTAGGTTTGCTAGGAATGCTTCCATTTGCCGAGCTGTCAGTTGGGGCCCGTTGTCCGATACCAAGACATCTGGCAATCCGTGGGTCGCGAACACTTTCCTTAGCACCCGGATGGTGGCTTCTGTGGTTGCAGTAGGCATGTTGATCACCTCTAACCGCTTCGAATATGCGTCAACTATTATGAGGAATGTTTGACCCGCCATTGGTCCCGCAAAGTCTATGTGGATTCTGGACCATGGTGCGTTGGAGGTCTCCCATTCCAATGGGGTTGTTCGTGGGGGGGGCGCGGTCTGGTTTCTTGGCAGGGCTGACAAGTCGTGATCCATTCCGCTATATCTTGATCTAGGTGGGGCCACCACAGGTAGCTCCTAGCCAGCGCCTTCCTTACTATTACCGGGTGTCCAATATGCAATGTCCTGATCACCCTTTTTCTGAGGTCTTGGGGAATTATAACTCGCTCCCCCCATAATAGACAGCCCTTTAGTACCGACAGTTCCAACTGTTTATTTTTAAATGTTCTGAATTCTTCCCCTTCTTCCTCCTGTGGCCACCCCCTCAACACCCAGTTCATTACTTTGGAGAGCACCTTGTGTTTTGCTGTATGCTCTGCGATGTCCCGGGATGTGACGGGGCTGGTCCGCTCTATGTCGACGAGCAGGATTTCGGCCACAGGAGCTGAGTCGGGTTCTGGACAGTGGCTAAGGGCATCTGCGTGGGCGATGCTCTTTCCGGGTCTGTGAATGAGGGTGTAGCTGTACCTGGAGAGGAATATGGACCATCGGGTTAGCCTGGGGGGACATGTATTGCGGTGTTCAATTGTTCCCAGCGAGTAGACCCAGTAGAGGCTTGTGGTCTGTTATTAGCTGGAACTTCCGCCCATATAGGTATTCATGGAAACGCTTGATTCCAGCTACTGCTGCAAGCGCTTCCTTGTCCAATTGGCTGTAGTTCCGTTCAGCCGGGGATAGGGTCTTCGAGTAGAATGCTATGGGGGCTTCTGAGCCATTGGGCAATTGGTGGCTCAGTACTGACCCCACTCCGAAGGGAGAGGCGTCGCACGTCAGCATTAGGGGGAGGGTCTTGGGCAATTGGTGGCTCAGTACTGCCCCCACTCTGAAGGGGGAGGCATCGGAGGGGGTTAGCATTAGGGGGAGGGTCTCACTGTATTGCATCAGGACGCTGTTGGATGAAAGTAGGTCCTTTACAGCAGCAAAAGCGTTGGCCTCTCTTTGTCCCCATGTCCACGTGGCTGTCTTCCCCAGGAGCCGATGCAGAGGCTCAGCAATGGTTGCCTTCTGTCACAAGAAAATTGCATAAAAGTTTAATAGCCCCAAGAATGCTTGCAATTCAGATTTATTCCGGGGTGCTGGGGCTTCTTTGATGGCCTTAATTTTCTTATCTGTGGGGCGTATGCCGGACCCGTCTATGAGGAACCCCAGAAATTCGATGCTGGTGACCCCAATCTTGCATTTGTCCTTCTTAACTTTTAACGTCTGTTCTTGAAACCGTAGTAAAACCTGCCGCAACCTGTGCATTAATTGGTCTTCTGATTCCCCTGAGATGAGGACATCGTCGAAGTAGGGAACCACTCCGGGAATGCCGTTCAATAGTCTTTCCATTAGACATTGGAATAGTCCAGGGGCCATGCTGACACCAAACTGTAGTCGGTTACATTTGAATGCCTCTCTGTGTGTGACTATGGTCTAGGCCAGTGATGGCGAACCTTTTTTGGTTCGCGTGCCAAAAGGGTGTGTGTGCGCGCGCTAGCGCATGCGCACATGCCCACACCCATTCCCTCCCCCCACGCATGCGCACAACCCCCCCGCGCTGCCTCCTGCGCATGCGCACAACCCCCCGGACTCCTGAAGCCTGGGGACGGCGAAAAACGGGCTTCCCTGAAGGCTGGGGAGTGGAAAAAACAGCCCAATGGCAAACCGGAAGTGCGTTTTTCCGAACTTCCGGTTTGCCCGTTGGGCCGTTTTTCGCACTCCGGGGCTTCAGGAAGCTTCCCTGAAGCCTCCGGAGGGCAAAACGGCCTTCCCCAAGGCCAAAAATCAGCTGGCCAGCGCGCGCATGCGTGCTGGAGCTGACATAGGGCAACGCCTCGCGTGCCCTCTGATATGGCTCCGCGTGCCACCTGTGGCACGTGTGCCATAGGTTTGCCATCACTGGTCTAGGCTTCTGCTGTGGCTTCATCTACAGGCAGTTGAATTTAAAGGGATATTGCTACTTTGGGGCTAGGTAGAATAATACTGTACCTAAAGTTTCCTACTTTAGTCACTGCACAGAAAGTAATGTGGTAAGGGATTGTTGAGGGGGCAACAATTTTGAAAGCAAAATGCTTTTCTGCCATCTTAGGGACCAGAGGGAAGTCACCATATGCGTGTAGAAATAGGCTTTGTTCTACGAAAGTAGATGGAAGTGACATGGCAAACCATTTCAAGGGCTATTAGTGGAACACATCTATTCATGCTGTCCATTTTTCGCACAGTAATGTTTGTGGCAGGGCAACTGCATAACTAAAGTTGTGTTTTCTGATCCCTGTTTCCTTTTTATAAAATCCAAAGTCCATAGTCAGCAAAGCTCATTTCCTAGGCCCAAGAGAAAGTAAAGGAGAGCACAACCATTGCTTCCTGGGTTAATCCTGAATGTTTCATTTTATTTATTGTTCCTGTTGGTCAATGCACAGATATTCACTCTGGTGTGTTAAAGCCAAGTTCCAGCCCAAATGTACAGATTCTCCTCTGACATTATAGCCAGAGGTTGAAACCTGAAGCCCCTGCATGTTAAGTCTGTGCTGTACCACCAGGCTCCAGCCTCGTATGCTGAATCTTTAATTTGAGGTTATATAGTTGATTACATGGTACCCATTCTCTCTCCTCTAATATGTATGTTTAACTTGGGAGCTATATGGTTGGTGGCCTTGCAGGCTAGACTCTATTGTGAGTCTGTCTTCTTTGCTGTGCTATGGGTAAACGGGAAACCAGAGTTACACTAATGATTTCTATTTTCTTGCATTAAATACTGTTTCTGCCTTTGTTTTACAGAGGTGGCCAACATGTGTTCAAACCCATGTTGTTTTCATTTCAATATTTTACTACAATATCAGGTGATTCTTGTTGCTCTTTTTTGTGAACTTCCTTGATTTGTCCTTTGCCAAACATGTTCTTTCTCAATCAACAATATATGTTGGTGTGAAATTATTGTTCCCATTGTAATGAAACATATGCTGTGTGCCATACATGTTTGAGAATGTTGGTGCTTCCATGTAGACCTAACCTAACCAAACACAAACCTATGGACCTGGAAAAATGGAGAGATGATCTATAATTTACTTGCAGGCAAAGTGGTTTCTAACATG
This sequence comes from Thermophis baileyi, assembly GCA_003457575.1. Classification (NCBI taxonomy): domain Eukaryota; kingdom Metazoa; phylum Chordata; class Lepidosauria; order Squamata; family Dipsadidae; genus Thermophis; species Thermophis baileyi. The sequence goes on along the minus strand of QLTV01002118.1, from coordinate 964,839 downwards.
AAAACTGCTGCTGAGTTGCTTGGATTGCTACAGCATGCAGATTTCTTATGGAGTGAAACTTGTTTATTTGCTTACATAGATAATGTTACTATAGGGTTTCCTCATTAGTGGCTTTTAGTTTAGTTTTATTGAAGTGGAGGAGGCAGGGAAGGAGGGAGGGAAGGAAAGGAAGGAAAGGAACGGAAGGAAGGAAGGAAGGAAGGAAGGAAGGAAGGAAGGAAGGAAGGAAGGAAGGAAAGACAATGAATGAGGAGTTTCCTAAGAGAGATAAAACATTTTTGTGGAATTTATGAATAATGCATTCTCTGAGTTCTGATGGCCATGCTATTCCACCAAAGTACCATGTTCTCTTGTTTTCTGCTGTTTTGTGTTGAAAGTGTATATGAATGATGTCACAGGGATATTATGCCACAATCATCCTCTCATTGTACCTTGTATGAATGTCTTTTCCAGTGCGATTTTGTGGCTGACAGTAGTGTTGCCAGTTACACTGAAGGAGTAGCTATTGCTTTTACTATCTTTAAAAAAACAATCTTTTTATTTATTGCTTTTACAATCTATAAAAAACTATCTTTTTATTTCCCTTTTAGTTATGACTTTTTCTTTTCATTTACTGTCAGATTGCACAAATTTAAGAGTCCTATAGTGGAACATCTGGATCAGCCTTCCCAAACAAATGCCTATAAAAGTAGAGTACAGTATTCCAATTAAAGTTTATATTCATGTTCCTATTTAACATAAACATTCCATTGATTTATATTTCTATGTGTATGTATGTTGTTTCTTAATTGATGGCATAGTTTTCAAATGTAAAAATAATCCTAATACTTTATTCAAAGTTCTGAAATAATTAATTTTGATAAAGTAGCTATATTCTGTAGCAATCATAAAGTGTGTGGAAGTCAGCTCTGCCTATAAACATCAAAGTTCTCCAAATACCCTAAGCAGCAATTATTTAATGGATTTAAGTTCTGCATTCTGTGAATCTCTAAACAAAGTGATGTATTCTCTGAATATTAAAGTAAAGGAAAATGGGTATAATAATCTATTCTGAACTTTCTGCAAATTATTATGCTAAGTTGCATCTGTTATTTAATCTGCATATATCAAGCCAAATGAATCTTCACCCAGAAGAAGTAAAGCAAAAAGTCTCCAGGGCAGATGTTAAACAATTATCATTGGTCTTGTCCCAACTATTTTAGATAATTGATTTGAAGTCTAACAAAATCTTTACCAGACTATTAAAATGTCAACCTATATTTTACCACAGCACCTGCAGTTTCCACATGAGTGGTGATTGAGTTTCTCATTCATTTCTTTCACTGGAATAAAAAGACTAAACTATTATTTAAGGAAATGGAGCCTTTGTCGAATTGTTAACTGCCCATCTGCTCTTCTTCTGATTTAAAGAATGGAGGCTGAATCTTTTGAAAGATGAGTCTTTGATTTAACTATCAGGGTGTTAAAAAAAAGAAAACACACATCAACACAAAGGCAATTCATGTTCACATACATTGAAATAATTGAACACACCGAAGCTGTGGGTTTGTGGCATAAACACTCTCTTTTTCCCTCTAACTAGAAAATACCGCAATTGTGTTCCAGACTGAAGTTCCTCTACGACTGAAAGAATTCACTGCAATTCACCCTAAATGTTTAACTCAGCTCACTGCTTATTCTAAACAAAAGCTTCACTGATAAATGTATAATCACATGATCACATAAATGTATAATACCCATTTGTAATCAATTATCAAGAATTCTTAAGAACTCGGGCAATAATCTAGTCATTAGAAACAAGAAGCTTATCATTGCACTATTTGCTAGGTTAACTCATTTTCAGCCTACTGTTTATTGCATCTGTTTTATTCCTGACAAATTTATCTCAGGGTGAGATATTTCTACTATTTGTAGAAAATATGTCCATCCCACTGAACATATCTTTGATTAATATTTTCACAGTTGCTAACTTAGAATGCTGTTTCTTTAACATTAAATATTATTGCACCCTGACAGTATGATGTTACTAGTATATAGTAATAAAAACTGAAAGTAAAGCTGATAATGTAAACTTCTGATTGTAAATGAATACTATTAGTTTAAATAACTTCCCGGGGATATTCAAGGACACATGTAGAGTGTATTACAATAATCCAATCATGAAAAGACCAGGGCACGAGTAACTATCTGGAGGGCCTCCTGATCGAAGAGAGGTTGCAACTGGTGCACAAGATACAGAGCTTGTACAAAGGCCTTCCGGGTCACAGCTGCCACCTGCTCTTAGAATAGAATAACAGAGTTGGAAGGGACCTTGGAGGTCTTCTAGTCCAACCCGCTGCTTAGGCAGGAAACCCTACACCACTTCAGACAAATGGTTATCTAGTCTCTTCTTAAAAACTTCCAGTGTTGGAGCATTTACAACTTCTGGAGTCAAGTTGTTCCACTGATTAATTGTTCTACCTGTCAGGAAATTTCTCCTTAGTTCTAGATTGCTTCTCTCCTTGATTGGTTTCCATCCATTGCTTCTTGTCTTGTCTTCAGGTGCTTTGGAGAATAGATTGACTCCCTCTTCTTTGTGGCAGCCCCTAAAGTTCTATTCTCTCTCCATGTGATCTTCTTTTCGTAAGACTAGACATATCCAGTTCCAGCAACTGTTCTTTATATGTTTTATCCTCGAGTCCCCTAATCATCTTTGTTGCTCTTCTCTGTACTGTGCATTCTTTCTAGAGTCTCAACATCTTTTTTACATCATAGAGACCAAAATTGGATGCAGTATTCCAAGTATGGCCTTACCAAGGCATTATAAAGTGGTATTAACATTTCACGTGATCTTGATTCTATCCCTCTGTTTATGCAGCCTAGAACTGTGTTGGCTTTTTTGGCAGCTGCTGCACACTGCTGGCTCATATTTAAGTGATTGTCCACTAGGACTCCAAGATCCCTCTCACAGTCACCACTATTGAGCAAGGTACCACATATACTGTACCTGTGCATTTTGTTTTTCTTGCCTAAATGTAGAACCTTACTTTTTTCACCATTGAATTTCATTTTGTTAGATAGCTCCCAATGTTCAAGTCTGTCAAGATCCTTCTGTATCTTGAGCCTATCGTCTGGAGAGTTGGCTATTCCTGCCAGTTTGGTGTCATCCGCAAATTTGATGAGTTCCCGATCG
>QLTV01002118.1:942733-957025 GCA_003457575.1 Thermophis baileyi | reverse complement strand
TGCAGTCGAGTTTGGAGCGGTTTACATTAAGTTTGTATCTATTGTGTGCTCGTGTATTGTTGTGGTTGAAGCTGAAGTAGTCATTGACAGGTAGGACATTGTGGCAGATAATTTTATGAACTACATTTAGATCGGTTCTAGGGCGACGTAGTTCTAAGTTGTCTAAGCCCAAAATTTCAAGTCTTGTGGAATAAGGTATTCTGTTGCAAGTGGAGGAGTGGAGGACTCTTCTCGTGAAATATTTTTGGACTCTCTCAATTGTATTAATATCCGATATGCTATCATATATATATTATATATCTATATATCTATATATCTATATCTATCTATCTATCATCTATCTATCTATCTATCTATCTATCTATCTATCTATCTATCTATCTATCTATCTATCTATCTATCTATCTATATATGTATATGTTTTTTTTGATTGTTAGAAATTCTGATTATATAAAGCCACACACAGCAAACAAAGAGTACAGTCACCATGTGCTTTACTGCTCAACTATGCAATTGAAACAGGAAACTCTACTCAGAACAAAAAAGCATTATATATATATCATATATATATATATCATATATATATATGATATCACTGCGTGCATATCTCTTTTCCATTTGTAGTTATAAGAAAATTTAGAATTCATGTACTACCAGATGTGGTTCTTCTCCAGTCTCATAATCCCCTTAAGAAGGATTGTACATATTTTGTAGTTGGATGGAAAACACTTTAAAGCATCAAGAGGTGTATGTGATGGATATTGACTGTTTTCATAAACTCCAACAGATGATATTTTTAGCTGGGATTGCACAAGTAGAAAGTGATAAAAATGTTCTTATAGTAAATTGAAAAAGTCTGATGATAACATACTTAATTTTTGTGAAGAACTGGAAGCAAATTATTGTAAATAGAAAGATTATATGGATAACTTCCAAAGTATTTCTTAAATAAAATAACCACCTACAGATTAATAAATGAGAGCAAGTTTGGTATAGTGGTTAAGGCATTGGGCTAGCCAGCAAGAATGGTGAGTTCCAGTCCTGCCTTAGGCACAAAGTTAGCTGAGGGATCTTGGGCCAGTCACTCTTTCAGCCCTAGGAAGGAGACAGTGACAAACAACTTCCAAAATCTTGCCAAGCAAACTGCAGGGACTCTTCCAGGCAATTGCCAGGAGTCAACACTCTCTTGAAGGCATCCCCCCAAAGATTAAAATATTGTTATACATTACTCCCTTATTTGTATTATAAATTTGGGGGATCCTCCAGTGCTTTGTTCTTTTTAGATGTAAGCATTGAACAACACTGTCTATATAGTATTTGTTTTATTTTCAATATGCAAAGTACTTTAGATACAAATACACTTTCAATAGACAGATCTTTAGTCTTCCTAGTAGACAAAAGGAAAGATGGTTTGAAAAATGTCCAAGATTGAATCCCTACTATCTATAATAAATATTTTCTTCCTGAAACTCCAGAAAGTTGCTACCAGTGAGTATAAAACCACAATAAACTAGAGACAATTAAAGTCAGATTCCATGGCTGCACTCACATCTGCTAAATATACTACTAAGTCATAGTTTGATAAGATACTTAACCAAGAGGTTTTCAATCAATTTCAAACATGTTTGTGTGAAGTTGACTTTCCATATTGATTTCAATCCAGATATGGTCCAGCTTTAGGACAGAAACTGTTATCTGGTGGCATGCTTTTGTTTGAGAACAAGTGGGGAATACAATTCTGTAGTTTCTTTAGGATTATGATATAGCTTTTGATACCATCAACAATGGTATCTTTTCTATGGTTCTGCTGTTATTTGACTGCTTTTTCTGGGATTTGATGTTGAGGATTCATAATAATATTGCAGAGAGTTTTGTCCTGCAATTCCTCAGACTTTACCCTCAAAAAGTGGGTTGCGTTGTCATTAATGTGAAGATTACATCCAGGTCTAAATCTACTTTTTCATCTAATTCATGGAGACAGCAGAGGCCCCAAAGTGATGCTTGTATAATGAAATTGGAGGATCAATAAATGGAAACTCAATCCAGATAATAGAGAGTGAAGATCAATCTGTAAAGAGAAGGTTGCATTCAGCAGTCCTGGATACAAAACTGTCACTAAAAGCATAGGAAAACTCAGTACTTAAGAGTCTTTTTTGCAATTTTTAAAAAAAATATCAGCAGTGGTTAGCCAAAAACAGATCAGGTAATGGATTTAGGTGTATGTGTGATTAAAAATTCTTTGATAATTTTTCTGTTGGATTGCTGAAATGTGCTGAAAAGAGTTACCTTTGATGGTGGTTCAAAAGCTTCAGAAAGTCCAAAATAGACCTATAATATATTTTATAGTTTGGTACTTTCTTTTTCTTTAAATTCTTTTAATATAATCATAATAATTTCATTGGGAAGGACTCAATCAGTGGATAAAAATGCCAAGTTCAGTGTAAACATCTGGCTATGAGACCAACCATCATCATCATGACAATAACATCATAATGACATCATCCTGTGACAATAACGTTAATATTGAAAAACCATAATATCTGCCCATCCCAAGTCCTTGGGAAGGACTTAAGATTTGGACAAAATAGGTGGCAAATCCAGTCTAAACATCTGGTTGTGTGGCCAACATCAATAAATATTTCTTGGTATATAAGTACAACTTCTTTTAAAGTCTGCTATCCCTTACAAATATCCTAGCAATCTCTGGTTACTGCACTAAATTAGATTATAAAGGAAAGTGTTTCTTAATTATGTCTGCACTTTTGGGGTGGCCTCTCAGGGATGTGTGCTAGATCCTCATCCTAATTACCTTCAGTCTCAGTTTGATTTTCAGTGCTTCCTCTCCACTGGGATGGTACATTTAATATACTGTATATCTTAATTAATTGCATCTATTTTATTATCTGGATTTTAATTTATTTTTATTGGGTCAGTAAAATTGTGACAGTAAGTAAATAACTTTTGTCTGATTTTGCTTTTGCATACACAATGAACCCAGCCTTGTAAATCATGGTTTATGACTTGGCTTGTGTGAATTGATTGATTCTTTCAATAAGCTATGGTTAAGGAAATGTGGATTAGTGCCCTGGAAATATGTTGAGGCCAGAAGGCTGCATTTGATCTTGAAGCTATTTTCTGTGTTTCCCCCTAGTTGTCGAGAAACTAGATATGGAGTAGAAGCTGGTTAAAGTTTATTTGTGGGCTAAGTGAAAGAGTGGAATGAAGTTATTGGCAGATTTAAAAAATGCCTAATTTTAGTTAAATGTCTGCTTTGATGTAAGAGAAAGTTGGATTCTAGAGAGCACTTCCCTTTTGGGGCTTACTTACATCTTCTGATTTACGGGGCAAGTTATAAGACTTGATCTTTAAATGCTGAGATTGGTTATTTGCAAAATGGGGTGTTTTGTGACCAGCCTAGTCCTTTGCAACTGCTATTTTGTGACCTGCTTGCTCCAATGGATGGCACCGCACAACCGTTAGTAACTCCAAAAGGAACCGCACGCCGCCAAAGGCTTGAGAATCCTGCAATAATGACACAGAAAATCCCTGAACACGAATCTCGGAATTCGAGTACACGTCATAAAGCTACATGCCGTACGTTAGAAGGCTCCACCCGCGTTCCAGTTTATTCCCCCCTAGCGGCGTTGGAAACGCGTCCGTTGCACGTGGACTGACTGGCAGGCCCTCTCACAAAGCGAGGCCACATAGGTTGCGTGTGTTATTCGGAGCATGTACAGGTGTGGACGGTATTGTTCTTAGCGACGATCTCGTTGCCAGCCTTTGCTTCCGAGTCTCTGGATCCCTGGCTGCTTATCACAGTAGGACTTCTCGCGGGGGTGGGAAAAATAGACGTCGTAACTTCTGCGCTCTCTCCTCGTTGTCGGGTTGTTTGAAAAGCCACTAGCAGAGCGGGTGGAACAGCAAATTCTGTTCCCGCGACGTCCCAGCGCCAAGCGCAACACGCCGGTTGCGAGGGCAACTTCTAGGGCCGAAAGGGGCCGAGCGGGATACTTTGGAGAGGCGGAAGAAGCTCGGATCCCGGACAATTTTGTTTTTGTTGCTAGGCGCTGCGCCGGCTGAGTGAGTTTCCCGCCGAGGTTTGTTGGGTGTGGACGGGCTCCCTCCCAAGTAAATCCTGTGCGTGGCCCTGGAAATTATTTTGTTGGGGTGGAGGAGTTGCTGACTTACTACTTGGGCTTGTGGTGTTGATCAATAGTTAGGCCGTATAACTGTTGACTTGCTACACTCGGGATTCTTATTCTTTTGAACCGGCTGCTCCTCTTTGCTTGCCCGACACAACAGGTAGTAACACTGAGCGATCTCGTCTGGGTTCGGAAGCTAAGCAAAATCAACTCCGGTGCGTCCTTTGATGAAATGGAGCAGGACACGCTGTTGTCTAGAAGGGCAGAAGGCAATGGCAAACGACCTGTGTTCCTTTGCCAAGAAAACTCTGTTTTTGCCCTTGTAGTCCCTACAAGGACAAGCTACCTTGGAGGGCATCTTTTCCTTTTATCCTCCCTATTTGAATGGAGGGTGTCATGCTTGATGTGCCCAGAACATAGAAGAACAGAGTCGGAAGGGACCTTGGAGGTCTTCTAGTCCAATTCCCTGCTCAAGCAGGAGACCCTGTACCATCTCAGTCTGCCCAGCTGGTGGGACTTTCTGGAAGCACACAAGTTTCCAGTGGCCCCAGGCCTGGAACAGCGCTGAAGGGTGTTCTGTTTACATGCTCAACCTTTTTTCTTTAAATTGCCTCTCAAACCTGCATAAAAATTGCAGCCTGAATAGGTGCAGGCTTCTTGATTTAAACTGTTCATAGCTAATTGTCACATTCTCATTTTTTGAAAATATATGTTTAAGTCTGGGAGTTTTACCTTTGCCAAACAGATCCATGGTCTCTGGAGGTAACCATATTCATGCTGTCATATGCCTTACATTACAAATGCTGTACCACTCCCTGAATTGTATTTATATTTCACAATTCCAGCCAAACATTTTTGTTTTGTTTTTATATAATTGGAAAAAAAAGCTTTGTTTTGTTTATAATTCTGATCTTTTTTTTTCTGGTGGCTTTTAGCTGCATAAACTAGAGACTATACAGATCTTAATACTGCATATTAGCTGCTGTACCAAATGAAAAATGGGAATCCTTTAATATTTTATGAAAAAATTTCAAATAATATTTTGAAGCAGCTTAAAATATTTAAAAACCTAATTAAAAACAATGTTAAACAATTGAAACATAAACATTAAAAGCAATTAGGAACAAATAGTACTAATTTCTGCCTTTGAAATAGGGAAGACATCTTGCTGGAAATCTCATGAGCTACACCATCTGTGTAAGCTGAAGAAGATAGAAACAAATCTGTTTAATTAATGTGGTAGAAATGTCCTTTGGTCTGATGTTTTAGTAAAATGATATAATTAAACCTGATCCAGGATTAACTCTAATTTTTATATCTGGACTGTTCAAAGACCTCTACTTTTAGTTAAAAATAACGAACTTTGGGAAGTCTCTTGTAGGCTGTACAATGCATTGCTATCTTGAGAAACTCTAGCAAGCATGTAGGTTGAGAAGGTGAAGTCTAATTAGACATTCCAATCCAACTGATTAGAAAGACATGCTTTTAAATTACTGTAATATTCTAAAGGCTAATTAAATCCAATTTACCTTGTTTATGTATGATTTATACTTACCAAGATTACCCTAGGGAACTATTTGGTTTCATCTAGAAGAGTTTCATATCTGATTTTATGTCCTTTTGCAATCTTAGATGACTTTCCTTTAAGCAAAGAAACGATTGGTCTTTACATTGTCTAATCTTTATAAATATAAGCCTTAGATAATAAGATAAACAGTTTGAGGTATCCTGGCAAAAGTATTCATAATAAGTTATAGTACCATGTTAGTAAAGTGGCTACTGATTCCAAAATGACTGTTTACAAATTGATTTGTTTTTTTTTAAGTAGGAGGAAGAACTTTTCTGTGGACTAAACCAGCATAATCCTGAACTGCAGCTTGAAAACATTTACAAACATAATAAAACAGCTGTTCAATTATGTTCACTCATAATACTGAAACAGATTTTTGCAATACCGTATTCATTTCTCTATGTAACTGGATAGCATATTCTATAGGGAATATAGAGAATAAGGGGAAAGTGTGCATGTAGATATATATCAGTCGGGGAAAGGAAACGTGTGCTGCTGCTCATTTAAATTAATGAGACTGTTTGCTAATGGGTCATTGATTTCAAAGTTAATCTCATTTATCTTTCTCTGCATTTTATCCATTCCCATAGCTTTCTAGTTTGATTCACTGGAGTGTAGTTTGGATAATGACAGCTCAGGTTTTTATCATATTAAAATACGCTTTTCTTCCTTGAACAGACAGTTGAAATCCACGTTCGTGTTTGTAGCAGTGTGGCCTATGCATCTGCTTGTTCTTCTTGCCTTAAGAAATTATTTGAAATGAAAAGTTTCATTTCCTAATCCCTGGATAGGATTTGTGTGGTTAAAGCTGTATTTTTAATCTTCTATCCAGTCATCGTCTTGAATACTAAATGTAACAACATATGGCAGCTTTCTGGTTCTGTGGTTCCTGATACATCAGGAATGCTTGAATGGAAACTTGCTTGTTTGTGTACATTGCTATTGTTGGTTTGGATTGCTTGATTATAGGTGTCAGTTCATCATAAGTCCCTTTGTGGTTGTCTTCTCTTGTCTTTGCACCTTTTGGCCATCTTGTTTTGTACTGATAGAAAACCTATCATGCAAAGCATATGTCAAGATTGGCACGCCCACATGTGGCATTAAAAAAAATAGCTTACAGTTACTTAGGATTGCCAACTAAGTCTAAATGTATGCATTACATCATCTTTTCAGCATTAGCCTCTGTCTCAAAGTGGTTTTCAGACTCTCTCCTACTGTAGGTCATCAAGGTTGCCTCATGATGTTCTTTTATGCCAGGTATGGAGGACGCAGTGGCTAAGATGCTGAGCTTGATAAGAAGGTCGGCAGTTCAGCGGTTCAAATACCTAGTGCCGCGTAACGGAGTGAGCTCCTGTTACTTGTCCCAGCTTTTGCTAACCTAGCAGTTAGAAAGCATGTAAAAATGGAAGTAGAAAAATAGGAACCACCTTTGGTGGGAAGGTAACAGCGTTCTGTGCGCCTTCGGCATTTAGTCATGCCAGCCACATGACCACGGAGACGTCTTTGGACAGCGCTGGCTCTTCGGCTTTGAAACGGAGATGAGCACCGCCTCCTAGGGAACGACTAGCACATATGTGCGAGGGGAACCTTTACCTTTATGGAGAACCTGCAACTTTGCAGACTTAATCTTGAATGAGTCTGCTCTTCTTCCTACCTTCTGTAGTAAGAGCAGCCAGGCTTAATCTTAAAGTGTCTATAGGTAAGGCTGTTTCCCAGTGGCTGAATGTCTTCTAATAAACTTGGCTATAACCCTGAGAAGGAATTTACAAAGAAATGATTTTTTTTACCTGATTTGTGTGATGTAACAGCCTACGATACAAACCACCAATGAGTGCTTTGCAACCAGAGGAAAAACCACTTTGCTATTTTAAAATTATGTTTGTATTATATATGCGTGGAACAACTTCATCTTGTTCAAGGATGATTCAGGCCCAGAATAAAACAATTGTTCATATTCTGGTTATGTTACAATGGGTTGTGTGTTTGTTGGAAAGGGACATACAAAGAAAGTTTTCCCAATTTCTCTCTGTGGAGAGTTTTAGTGGAGCATAGGCTGCTTACTTCATTTTTAAAGTAATTAATTTTAGAAAGAAAAGCACAGATCAGAAAAAATTAGAATTATTAATAGTTGGGTTTCTGTCCCAGGATGGCAAGTAAACAGCTAGATCCTGAGGGAGAAAATGAGGAGGAAGAGGCACCTGAGGCAGATTTCAATGAAACACAATATTCAGGCAGCAGCTATGTAACCGAAAGCCCAGAAATGTGTGTTGGTGGCGGCGGCGGCGGCGGTGGTTATCCCACTCCTGTAGATGAGCATTTAGCATCCGTTCACTCAATGAGAAGCCAAGAACTTAATTTTCAGCATCTGGTTACCTGCACATTCTCGGTTTCATTGGCTGTTCCACTTACTCTTCCAAGTAGGTAAATGGCATTGTAAGTTCTTTTTCTTTTGAACATGTCATACGGGGTTTACAGAGTACTGCATAGGAGACTGAGCATAGAAAGGATCTTACATGTTTGTCATTATATTTAAATAACTCTATCCTATGCCAAGTTCATGTTATAAATCCCATCCATTGCTGATCTTTGGGATGTAAAGATGTGAAAATTGTATCAATTCTGTTTCAGCACAATTTAACTTCATGTAAAACACTGATATAGATGAGGGTGGTACAGTAGATATGGATAAATGTCACATGCTACATTGGCTTTTTCGCAATTCCAGATGTCTGGTATATTAAATATTTGTTTGAATGTGAAAATAAGTGTCCAGCTATATCTATAGCTATACCTAATGCAGCACATCCTAGGGATCCTATAGCTATTTCTGGAAAAAGTGAGATGACCGTTGAGCTGCCTGTTCAGCATCTAATATTGGTACAGATTGCTCTTTGGAAGGATGAATGGAGGCTGGATGTTTATTTAACATCTTTTGGTAATTTTATCTAGTATGTATGGATAAATTTACAAACATTTAATTAAAGCTATGAGACAACTAATTATTGTATTTTCTTTACAATATTTGTGGCTTTGTAATATAAGTTACACAGATTAATTCATATATTCAGTTAGGCCAAAGTAAATATGTTAAGATTATACTATTGTACCGTAGGTAAAATGCCAATCTTGAAGATTCTTAATGGAACAAAACAATTGTAACAGCAACACTCTCACTTTCACTCTCCCTATTTCGTTTTCTATTTTATTTATTTATTTTCAGCAAATAAACCTTGGCAGTCCCCTAAACCAGAGATACAGAGATCTGTATCTAAAGCAAAAGAAGGATTTATTCCAAAAATGCATCGTTTTTATCATATGGAGTATTTTCTTCTACCAGATGATATTGAACCTCGAAAATTAGATTTGGTATTGTTTGGTCCAGTGGCTAAATTATTTCTGGATACAGAATCTAAGGTAAAAAAAAAAGATAAAACTATTTTTTTTGCTATTACTTAAATAAGCATAATACATTCCTGAAATTTGGAAGTACTGCATTGCAGTTTTATGTTATATCACCAATCTTGTTAAATATTGGAGAAATGAAATTCAGTAATTGGAAAGCTAAATTAGACCACTGTGTTTTCTTACCTTTTATGTCAGGTGTTCTACCAGATAATTATGAAGAATATGATAAAGGAGAGAGGATTAAAGCTTGACAGAATGTGGCCTATATCAAAGAAAACTGGAGATTAGAAAATCATTCTGAATACCAGAATGGAGTAAATTCAACAGATGTTGAACCTTTAGAATGAAGAAATTAAAGTAGATAACTTCCTAGGTTGGATGAATTTGTCAGAGGCTGTCTTATCTTAATCAGAAACCCATGCAGATTCTTTGGTTTACATTCAAGAGAATTTGGTTTCAATTCAAAGCACCCACTTTCCACCTCACATAAGCACCCAAGGTAAAGATGGGCTTGTGAACCATTTAAGAACCCAGAGGGTGGAAAGTCATGTTTTAACCTACCTAGATGATCTACGTAGCACAATGTCCTCTATAGAAAATCACCATGGGAGATTGGCTAAATTACTAAGGAAGAATGGTGCTTGCATCTGGATATTTTTGGTAAGTTTTTAATAAGATGAGGATGCCCTCATCTTTAAGAGCCATGGTGGCGCAGTGGTTAGAGTGCAGTACTGCAGGCTACTTCTGCTGACTGTAGTTCGGCAGTTCAAATCTCACCAGGCTCAAGGTTGACTCAGCCTTCCATCCTTCCGAGGTGGGTAAAATGAGGACCCAGATTGTTGGGGGCAATATGCTGACTCTGTAAACCGCTTAGAGAGGGCTGTAAAGCACTGTGAAGCGGTATATAAGTCTAAGTGCTATTGCTATTGCCCTTCTTTTGACCCGTTTCTGAGAGTGGGACAGGAAAAAGATGAAACGCTTCTTCAGATTCCAACAGAACAGAGAGGATTATGCTTGGTGGCACTGTGATTGGAAGGACATCTGTATGCCTTTCTGCATTTTACAGTGCTTTCCAAGGGATGCACCAGGTAAAGTGCTTAAGACATGAATAATTCTTATCGTGTCATTCTGACCCAGCACGATGTGATACTCTTAATAGAGATGAGACAGGAGCGAGTATGGCATCTTCTGAAACCTCTCTATATCTAGAACCGCATTTGACATCTTGGCCCCAGGACAAATGAACATCACTAAAATGACTTGGAGCTTCTTTCATATAGGTAGTCCTCGACTTACAACCACAATTGTGGAATCTAAACTCCGCTAAAGATGTTACCTAGCCTGGTAACGAAATGTTCGGAAACCAACCCACAAGCTCGGAGAACAAACCTTCACCCTCAAACTGACCAATATTTTGAAGGCAGATAAAAAAAATAAACTCTGTTTCATTGCTGCTTCTACAATTCACATTGTTGCCCAGAGGAATTGATTATATCTGCTTCTAGTTGTGATGATGAAAAAAATAACATGCATGTGGTGATATCATAATGCAAATCCTATCCTTTCATAGGTGTCCCAATGTTAGATGGAAATACACAAGTCACAGTGTTCATATATGGTGCACATTTCATTATTTGCCCTTGAAAATGGCAGTGGCTGTGGTTAGTTTACTTTCAGAAGGCACACCGAACTAAGTGAGCCAAATACAAACTCTAGTTTCTTATTGGGATTATGACTTTTGGTCTTAACTGTAACCTTTATTGCAATCTACAATTACATGCCCTGAAAACCTTACCAGTAAATTGACTTACTGTATTATACACACATATTTGCAGTTGAGCTTGGATGACAAAATAGAAGGTTGTTGGCAAAGGAGAATTGTAAGTTGATACCGTGTTTTGGTGATACATATACAGTAGTTCCTGAGAATTTTAACAACTTGTTTGGCCGTTCAAGGTTTTTTAGAATCAATGGTTCTAACTTAAAGTGCTATAAAATCTACATAGCGTTATTTTAATAGTTAAAATGTTGATTTAAAATATTAGAAAAATAGGATCAATAGCATATTAATAGAGCAGAGGCTTCTGAAATGTATATAATGAAATAGTCTATTTTGTATTTTTCATTAGTCTGTTTTCTTTGTCATAGCTTTTTCTTCCTTTCCTTTCTTACTTCTGTTGTCATTTTGTTAGCCAGGGACTCCAAAAGACAACGAACGAAGCAAATTCAAAAAGCCATCCACGCTGAATATTTCAGTAAGTGCAGATAAAATTCTGGGGAACGAATGACAATAAATAATGTACGAAACCTAGGATGGATGACATTAATTTTATTTTTCTGTGCTCATGCATCGTGGTATGCTAGAAACTTACTGTGGGGTTTCAACTTGATAGCAGGTATGCTTTGATCCAGTAGTTTTATTTAGTGATATTTCCATGGGTGCTGAAGTTGAATAAGTACACATGATGGGTGAAGTCTATATTTCAAATAATTTTAGTCTAGAAATTTAGTGATGTGAGGGACAAAAAAGCAGTATCTATAATGGTCATCACTTGTTAACTGTTACATATTTTTAATGATGTCTTAATTTACCTTTATTATGGTACCTACTGGCAAGACTTTGTACCAGATACAGACTTATGCCTGCTTATTTTTCCAACAATATTTTTCTTCAAGAAGACTAGATAAATAAATATATTGCAGAGAATGAGGAAGCCTTATATATACTGTATAAGGATATATTGCAAAGGGTTTGGTAATCCAATTGTGTTTCAAAGGTTGAGGTCTTTAGTACTTGAAGGATTATCCTTCTTAGTATGTTCCTGCCTGAACATTAAGATCTGGGGGAGAATTCCTCCATGTTCCTACATTAAAGGAGGTACATTATATAAGAAGCACCCCAACCTTACATCAACATGGAGCATTTTGTAGCACCAAATGAAGAGCCATGGTGGCTCAGTGGTTAGAATGCAGTATTGCAGGCTAATTCTGACAACTGCCAGAAGTTTAATCCTGACTGGCTCAAGGTTGACTCAGCCTTCCATCCTTCCAAGGTTAGTAAAATGAGGACCCAGATTGTTGGAAGCAATATGCTGACTGTAAACCGCTTAAGAGAGGGCTGCACTATGAAGTAGTATATAAGTCTAAGTGCCATTGCTATCTTGACACTTTATTTTTGCATTTGGGATGTTAAGTCAACTACAGCTTTTGAGTTGCTTTTTTTTTTTTAAACCCCTGCATGACCGTACAGGTAGTCCTAGACTTACAACAATTCATTTAGTCACCATTCAAAGTTACCATGGCACTGAAAAAAGTGATTTATGACCATTTTTCACACTTATGACTGTTGCGGCATCCCCATTGTCATGTGATCGAAATTCAGATGCTTGGCAACTGGCATGTATTTATGACGGTTGCAGTGCCTAGGGTCGAGTGATCACCTTTTGCAACCTTCTGATAAGCAAACTCAATAGGGAAGCCAATTCACTTAACAACCATGTCACTAACTTAAACAACGGCAGTGATTCACTTAAGAAAGGTCATAAAACGGGGCAAAACTCTGTTTTGTTTAGCAACATAAATTTTGGGCTCAATTGTGGTCATAAGTTGAGGACTAATTGTACATCAGGCAAAAGGGATTTCTTTATAATATCCAGCTTATATTTCATTTTGTGGGAAAGGACTACTGCTCAGTGAAGAGAGAACATCATTTGAACATGCAAGTCTTGGGTTCAACCCTTGGCTTCTGAAACTAAAAGGAATTTTCCAATACTATATAGGAGAGCTACTGCCAGCCAGAGTAGTTAGTAACAGCCTTGATGTGCTAATATGCTGGCCTGCTATAAAATGTTTCTCTGTCTATATTGAGTTTACTTATACAATTAGGGAAATCTGCCTAAATTTAAAGTTTGATCACAGTGAATGTATGTATTTGGATTGAGTTTAAAAGGTTTCAGCCATTATTACTTTTAATAAGATTTTTTTATACATGTGTGTCATAATTTTATGACTTTCAGCTGATGGCCAAAGGGGAGAAAACATGTTTAATCGTTCACGGATTTGTCTTTCTAGCTCTTTAAAAGCATATTCTTTAATTGTGACTTGGAAAATATTGTTGATAATGTATTGTTTCAGTAGTATTTTTTTTAAAAATAGAATAAATAGAATAGAATAGAATTATTTTATTGGCCAGGTGTGATTGGACACACAAGGAATTTGTCTTTGGTGCATATGCTCTCAGTGTACATAAAAGGACAAGATACATTAATCAAGAATCATAAGGTACAACACTTAATGATTGTCATAGGGTACAAATAAGCAATCAGGAAACAATCAATATTAGTAATATAAATCGTAAGGATACAAGCAACAAGTTACAGTCCTGCAGTCATAAGTGGGAGGAGATGGGTGATAGGAACGATGAGAAGACTAATAGTAATAAAAACATTTTGGAATATTTTATTTTAACATGATGAATAAAATATTTTAAGACAGGGTGTTCAAATATTTTCCAAATCATTTCTAAAAAAAAGTATATCAGATTATTCTAATTTCTGTGTACTGAGTAGCTGCAGAAGCAGAGACGGATACTGACAATTTCAGCTCAGACAATGATTCTGATTAAATGTCCATTGAAACTTAGTCCCACTCTCTTCTTAACACTTCCCCCATCTTCAATTCTTTTTATGAGAATGGGTTTTTTATTTTTATTTTTATTTAATACTGTGGAGAGGAAATATGAAAAATTGTTACTTTTGGTTTTGAAAATTGTTTTGTGGAGGCTTTTTGGCTGTTCCACATAAACTAGTAAGCAGTTCAGGAGATTGTTGCTCCCTTTGTTACAAATAAATATTATAAAAAAGTAAATTCTGTTTGTGATAATTGTTTGGCTAATATGCTAGTTGTGATAATTTTATGCCAAGTCAAATTGTCCATAGTCATATTTTATGTTCCTAAAGTAACAGAATGACTTTCAATCTTAAAAAGACAAAAAAGTGCTAATGCAGCATTTTTTTCAATTTTTCCGAAAATTTCCGTTTCCCCCCCCCCCCAAAAAAACGGAAAAAAACCGGGGTTTTTTCTGAGCTTCAAAATTTCTGGAAATTTTACATCTCTATCCAGGATGCGAGGGGTCAGTAAATATTTTCATGGCCCTCTTTTTGACTCGTGCAATGT
>QLTV01002118.1:903236-913767 GCA_003457575.1 Thermophis baileyi | reverse complement strand
CCCACATCATTCAAAGGTTGTTCATCCCAAATTGTATAGCTAAATCTCTGTAGAGATTTTCTGTCATCCAGGTCATGGTTGCCCCAAAAGTGCTTTTTCAGGAGGCAACTGGACTTTCTTGTTTTTTCTTTTGAAGACACTTGAGTTTGTACATTTACAGCACACAACATTTCTCTGCTAAGTCTCAAAAACAAAAACAAAAACCCAGAAGCATGTGCATGTGAATTTAAACTTACTTACTTGTAACTTGGGGGGAATGATGGCTCAGTGGTTAAAGACACTGAGCTTTTCAGACGGAAAGCTGATAGGCCAGGTTTGAGACCTGAATGCTGCACAATGGGGTGAGCTGCCATTACTTGCCTCAGCTCCTGCTAACCTAGCAGTTCAAAAGTACGCAAATGTGAGTAGATACATAGATACTCTGTGCACTTGGGTGTATAGTCATGCTGGCCATATGACCAAAGAAGTGTCTTCGGATAACGTTGGCTCCCATGGGTAAGAAACAGAGTTGAGTACCACCCCCTAGAGTCAGACCCAAGAAACGGGGGAAACCTATTCATTTACCTTTACTTGTACAGGTAGTCCTCAACTTACGACCAAAATTGAGCCCAAAACATCTGTTGCTAAATGAAACATTTGTTAAATGATATTAGCCTCATTTTACAACCTTTCTTGCCACAGTTGTTAAGTGAATCACTGCAGTTGTTAAGTTAGGGATATGGTTATTAAGTGAATATGGCTTCCCCATTGGCTTTGCTTGTCACAAGGTCGCACAAGGAGATCGCATGATCCCGGGATACAGCAACAGTCATAAATACAAACCAGTTGCCAAGCATCTGAATTTTGATCACATGATCGTGGGGATCCCGCAAAGATCGTAACTCTGAAAAACGGTAATAAGTCACTTTTTCCAGTGCCCTTGTAACTTTGAACATTCACTAAATGAACTGTTGTAAATCGAGGACTACCTGTAACTTATTCTGTGATATTCAGTCTTCAGAGCTGACTATGGTGTTTGTAAAAAAAAAGTTTTAAAAATATTTTAAGTGTATGATATTAATACTTGATGGTCAGGTCTTTGCCCCCCCCCTTTTGCAAGGATTAATCATGATAGTTCGGTTGCATAATCCAGAGAAAGATAAATGTATCTTTAGTATACATCACCCTCAAAACTAAAGGCAAGCAGTTAGGCCAGCTTTTGCTACACTGATACATTAGAATTTGACAGTACAACACTGAATTAAGTCACAATGGAAAAAGCTAGCTTTCTTCTACTTGGAGTAAGATGTTATTGTGCAGGCCAGGAAATATTATGATGATCCTCCGTGCTGAAATATTTACTTAACTGGGATATTGTTGGCTCTTCAAGGTAGCCCAAACTAGGAAACTAATGCATGCTAGTACAGTACTACTTTTATTACAAAGTTACAGTAAAAGAACCTGGTAAGTCTGAATGTACCTCCAAACTCCCTCCCTTTATCTTCACGAGAACTAGGGAAGATCAAGTCTTAAGAGGATTTCTCAAAATTACATTTATGCACAAGTCTCATGTTTCTTTTGTCTGACCCTTGCCTTGGTTGCAGCTCTTCCTCCTGTTCCTCCAGGTTATTCCTATGCCTATTACACATATCTATTTAAAACAACAATAATGTCTCACAACATGTTGTATGTAGTTTAACAGGACACAATATTTAGAATTAAACTATACTTGAATGTATTAAAGTGGCAACTGCCTTCCTGTTTTCATTCACACCAAAGGGAATGCTTTTTTTTAGCCCAAAGCTTCATATTATACCTTCTTTTTGACGCACACTTTTTGTTTTATATGCAAATTATTTACAGTATGAAAATTAAATCAACTTTATCGGAAGTGCATCAATAGGAGTAGCAGATTTGCTATATTTGTAGAGTTAAAACGCAGTTCATTCCAACATAGCGTTAGTGCAGTTACAAGGAAGAAAGCTGTATTGAGGGCTTCATTTATAGTCTCGCCTTTATTTCTGCAGCATGTTAAATATGCTGAGTTTTGCAGAAGCTACATGTTAATTATTGCAGCAATCCTTTGCAAGCAGAGATCCAGGTTTACATGCCAATGGCATGCCTGAAGCAGCTGGCTTCAGTTTCCCAGCTCAGCGTCCAGTAATATTTTTTACTATATAGACTTATCTCAAATGAAGAGAAATACTTCAGACGAGTAAACCATTGTTGGTGCAGTTTTTCCTTAGTTAAGTTCTTTAAAAATACTGTGATTTATTCTGCTGGGATTTGCTTTTTCAGGAATGCCATTTTTGTCTTGTTGCTTTTACACAAGAGTAGTTTTAGTGGAAACGTAGAAAACTGATATTCAGTACAGAGATTTATTACTTATTTTACAGGATTTGTACCTGTGTTTTAAAAGTCAAGTTCAACAGAAGAAATGAGGGATTTATTAGTTAATGTAGTCCAATTTTCTATCTTACAGGATGCATGAAATGGAACATGGGAGATTACAGATATTCTATAATTCACACTTGTCTTTTCACAAGCGGCTGTATATCGATCTTGAAGCTATCCTGCTTCACATCCGTCTCTGCAAGCCACTGTCAAGCATCATGAAGCAGCCTTTGTTATACATCAGGGACATGGTTCCCCAGCCGTGCTTTGAAGCCCTTTCCAGGTTACAGTTTGTTAGATTTTGGCATACGAGTTATGGGGATTTAGAAGTTGAATATGGTAAGGGTTTATCTTGGGGCGGGGTGGGAGTCTGGCAGGGCTCCGATTTTATGGCCTCCATGGCAGCTGGGGGTCTGTCCCAAGTAGTCTCAGCCTGACTCAGGTGAATGTACAGTAGGTCTTGTTTTGTCTCTGAGTTCAGTGGCTTTCAACCCATGATCTGATCATTTCCCGGTCCAGGTGAGATTTGTTGCTACTGGAACCTTCTGTAGGAGAGCTGATTAGGACACAAGTACTCAGTGCTACACCTGAAAAGAGTGGAGCAAGAGTTGTGCAAATGATTTGACATGTTGAAAAGTAAATAGTGGACAATATTTATATTTAATAAATGGGAGTGGTGCGGTGGCCTAGAGGTGGAGCTCTCGCCTCACAATCAGGAGGCTGTGAGTTCGATCTTACCGTGTTTCCCCAAAAATAAGACCCTGTCTTATATTTTTCTGAACCCTGAAATAAGCGCTTGGCCTTATTTTCGGGGAGGTCTTATTATTTTGGGGCGCGTGGAGCAAGACGGGGCTCCTCTTGCCGTCTTACCTGATTTCCAGCTCTGTCTCCCTAACCTAAACCAGAGGAAATGGTATTTTTGGGGGAGGGCTTATTTTTGGGGAGGGCTTATTTTCGGGGGAGGGCTTATTTTCGGGAAAACACTGTAGGTAGAGGCAGATATTTCTTTCTGGGCACAGTGAGAATATATCTGCTGAACAAAGCTCTGCATTGGCGACAGGAAGGGCATCCAGCCATTAAACGCTCTGCTAGCTCCATTCAGTTGCCCAGACTCCACCCCGCAAGGGATTATGGGGTCGTTAAATGATGATTATGATTTATATTTCATAAATATTTAATATCAACTTTCCATAACTCACTGGCGAAGTTCTAAGTTTACCTGCAAAGACAACAGATTGAGGAAGGATAGTAGTTAATAGACATAGTAGTTAATCTATTATCATGTATTGGTTTCATATCCATTGTCAGTTTGATTGGTTTCGCTGTTTTGATTGTTCGTCCCAAGTAAACTCTTGCTATGTGATTTATTTATTAAAAGGGATGCAATCTGCATTTCAACAGTACAGTTAAGGCAAAAAATGTAAAACAAACAGTTGTAAAGTTAAAATCAAATTAATAGCTCCCTTATTTAAATTACAACACTGATCTTCAGTTATTCATTTTCTTTCTCCACGCTATAGACTTGATTACATCTGCCACAGTAAGAAGTTAAGGGAAGTGGTCCATTACAGTCTCTTGCCTTCAGCAGAAATGATTACCATGTTGAGTCAGGAATTTGGGGTTCCCTTGACTAAAGCTGATATGTATATAAAGGAGCCCCCAGAGATCTTGGAAACATTCGATAAAATGCAAAAGGAGTCAAGCATGAGACAGTATGGGTGTTCTCATTTGGATAGCTACAATAAGAAGTATATACTGAGAAAAAGGGAACAAGAAAGTCAGGCACCACATAACTATATCCAGGTGGGTGAAGTGCAACAGTGAAAATTGCCTTGCAGAAAGAAATGACAACCTGTACTTAATGAAGATTTTATTAAGGTGAATTTTTAGCGATGCTGGGTGGGGCTGATCACCAGATGCCAGCTTCTGTTATGCAGATTCCCCCCCCTTAAAAAAAATACCATATAGCTGCACATACAAGTAGTTCTCAACTTACAACCATTCGTTTAATGACCTTTTGAAGTTAGAGTGATGCTGAAAAAAAGTGACTTACAATCGGTCTTCACTCAGCTGTTGCAGTGTGCCCGTGGTCATGTGATTAAAATTAGTATGCTTGGCAACCGGCATGTATTTATGATGATTACAGCATCCTGGTGAACAACATTTTTGACCTTCCCAGGGAATGTCTGACAAGCTAAATCAGTGGGGAAGCCAGATTCCCTTGACGTCCTCAGAAAAAAGATCATAAAATTGGGAATTGCTCACTCAGGAATTGCATCTCTTAGTGACAGAAGTTCCAGTCCCAATTGTGACTGTAAGTCGAGTGCTACTACTTGTGGCACTGCTTGTAGACTGTAGGTTGAGTGCTACTACTTGTAGCACTGCTTCCTTAGCTTGCAGATTAGAACCCATGAGAAAGTAATGTATCCATTACACGGAAATTAGATAAAGTACAATCTGTATACAATCTGAATGGATTCTGGAATAAATTTGTGAATGATTTCTGTATTCAGTGACTCTATTCTTGTGAGCTAAATCCAGTGCAGCCATCAACCACATCATCCTATTTGGTCAGACATTTATTCAGAGGGTTATTTTTCTAGTACAGGTAGTCCTTGACGTACAACAGTTCATTTAGTGACCGTTCAAAGTTACAACAGTACTGAAAAAGTGAGTTATGACCGTTTTTCACACTTACGACCACTGCAACATCCCCAGGGTCACATGATCAAAATTCAGCTGCTTGGCAACTGACTCATATTTATTACCATTGCAGAGTCCCGGGGTCATGTGATCACCTTTTTTGACCTTCTGACAAAGTCAATGAAGAAGACAGATTCACTTAACAACCATGTTACTAACTTAAGAACTGCAGTGATTTACTTAACAACTGTGGCAAAGGTTGTAAAATGTGGCAAAGGTCACTTAGCACAGATTTCACTTAGCAACATAAAATTTGGGCTCAATTGTGGTTGTAAGTTGAGGACTATTGTATTTGAAGGGTACTGGTATTTTTGTTTGTATGGAAGTAATTGTGTCCTGAAAATAGTATTTTCTCAGAAAACAAATCTGAGGATTTGTGTTTAGCCTAATTATGCTAGGCCTGACGATTCCTAAGATGCCAGTTTAAAGCGAGAAGTACTTTCCGTCACTTAGGCACACATAGTTGTTTTGTAAGGCAGCGGCCCCCAACCTTTCCACCTTGGCGGCCTGGCCTGGTGTGAGGAGGGGCATGTGAAAGGCAGGTGCCTTTGCACGCCAGCCCCTGCTTGCCCATTGCTTGCGTGGCCAGGTTTCAAATAGGCTGAGGCCTGGTAGTGGGCTGCGGCCCAGGGGTTGGGGACCCCTGTTATATAAAGTACTATCCAATTACAAATGTTTGAAGAATTCCTTTTAGGACTGTTAGTGATTTTTTTTTTTAACTTAGCCGTTTATTTTTAACATATTGTCATAACTAATTTTGTATGAGAGATCAGACTGAATTGCTATCTTAACTAAAAGTGATTGGCCACTAGCAGCTAACAGGACAACATTCATTCACAAATAGAATTTGGCTTCTACTTTTCAGTTACCTGCAGAACATTGCCTTTAAGATAGCATCTTAGGAAGTCCTTTTTCAGAAAGTTGGCAGAGAGGACAGGCTTAATTTTAATTTATTTTAATGCTTAATTGAAATACGTGCTCTGTATTTGCCAGCGTAATTACTGACATTTTCCAGAGTAGTTAATATTTGGGGGGGGGAGTAAGGAATGCATTCAAAGCTAGTATAATTTTATCTGTTTATGTCTTTCAGTCCAATATTGAATATGTGAACTTCCTCAATGCGATACTTGAAAGAGAAATCCCGAGGACTATCAGAGCTTTCCCTTTTGGTGAAAATGCTATCTTTAACTATAGTTCTCAGGCTTTAAATTCAGCAGAAATTGCAAAGAAGCTACTTCGACAAGAAATGGCAGAGGCAAGGAAACAAGATTTGTCTTTTATTTATTTATTTTTAATGTTTTTTTCCAAGAAATCTACATGGAAAAAGTCTTAATAGTCTGGGCATGTTGTTCCAGGATGGATGAAATTCCAAATTGGAGAGCAGAGAGCTGGATAGTGATGTGCCTCTAGTGGTCCTTAAAATTTGGGCTGCCTCAGTGAGGAGAGAGAGGAGAAAAGTGACTTGAGAAAAGGTGTAAAGAATAGTAGTTTTCTGGGTACGAGATAAAAATAAATTAGACTACCCACGTTCATCCATTAGATGCCTAGTGTTTGAAAATGAAAGTGTTAAGCTTTGTTAACAGTTTTTGAATTTACTTCAGTGAATACAGAGTTGGACAAAGGCATCCAAACGAGATATTCTCCAGATATGTTGCGACCAGTACTATATTTTAGATCAGTGGTTCTCAACCTTTTTAATGCCGCAACCCCCCGTGACCCCCTCCCCGCCGCCGTGACCCCTCCCCGCCCCCCCCCCGCGCCCAAGCGCCTGCGGGTCGCCGGACAGCCGGTAGCCATGGAAGCGGGAGACTTCGCCCACCCGCCCGGACGCCGCCATTTGAGTTCTTTTACCCTCTGCGCATGTGCAAAGCGTTCTGCGCATGCGCAGAGGGTAAAAGAACTCAAATGGCAGTGTCCGGGCGGGTGGGCGAAATCTCCCGCTTCTGTGGCTACCAGCTGTCCGGCGACCTGCAGGCATGGCCGAACTGGGAGCATTTCCAAGATGGCGGGCTAGCGCGTGCGGCGACCCCTGTGAAAAGGTCGTTCGACCCCCAAAGGGGTCGCGACCCACAGGTTGAGAACCGCTGTTTTAGATGTTTGGACCTTGTTGGTTGAGAAGCATGAGAATTTTAGTATGAATGACAGCAGGTTGGAGAAGGCTGTTCTCTACATTGGTCTATGATGAATTCCACTAGAGTTGGGGGGGGGGGAGATACGTATGTGTGCATATATAACTATAATTATATATATATATGCTTTTTTTTAGATGCCAGGAAAAAGATTTGCTTATAATGAATATCTGTCAGGTATGTTTGACCCAGTGGATGAAGATAGTATATTAAAAGAACATATTCAACGATCAAAGAAATTGTGGTTGTATCCTGGAGGGCTTGCAAATCCTGGATTTAAGAGCAGCGCAGACTGCAACAAACATCCCCGTAAACCTGATGAGGCACGACTGATTGAATTAAGAGAGGTAATTATAAATTTTAGATTCCTATCAACTTGTCATATTTATCTTCTACTAGGAGGAACAGCATGTTTCATTGCTACACTGTGAGGAAAATTCAAGAATTGGTATTTGTTCCAGGCCAGATTAATTGCAGACTAAATGCAGACTGGAGATTCACTCCAATGTTACTGGTAGATCTTTTTTATTGTTGTGAGGATACGAGGCATATTTCTGCAGAGAAGCTGATCAACAGCATGTGCTTATCAGCTTACGCTTGATTTGAACTGATATTATTGCTAAATTTAGTGTAGCATTTTAACATTTCGAGTCCAATGCACATTTAGTAAGTCTCTCTTTGTTTCCCTTACTCTTGTGAACAGGTTGCATCTTTTAAAAAGTTACCATCTTCTTCTGAATGGTGGTGTAGAAAGGTGCTCATCTAAAATGATTTTTAAAAGTACTGGCTAATGATTTTTAACCTTGAGAGCTGTATTATGTTTTGAACAGCTATACTTTACAGTTCATCTGAATTTTGTTTCACTTCAATCACTTATTTAAGTGCAGGGATAAAGAAAAGGGAGTGACATGCTGCTTCAATGAGCAAATTGGTAGCTGTTTTTTAATTATTTAATTTCAGATTCTTCTGCATAGTAAGTAAGATCTCCAGAGATATTAAGATTTAGACAAATATTTTATTATTCTTCCTAGGAAAAAGACTCAGCGAACTCAGTATTTATTTCTGGGTAAACACAATGTGTGGGTAAATATACCTGGGTTTATGCTGTTAAACATAGAACAGTAATGAGACATCCCCATAATCTAATTGGTATTTCATTGCATGTATATGATTATAATTGCTCAGGACCAAAGTCTTGATCTGTTCATGAAAGATAGGGAAGATCCTTAAATTGAGGAGAGTTAGATTATGGGCAGCCATATACATGTCTTCTTCTTCTTCTTCTTGTGCCATATCTGTCATCGGACGTTGGCAATCATGTTGGCGATCCAATTTTAATCAACAACCGCACGAAAAAAGTGCTGTTGAGTTTTGTCCAAACCAGTCGCTTAGATTTTGAAGCCATGATGTTCTTCTTCTGACTGGACCTTGTTTGCCTTCCATCTTTCCTTGGAGGATTAAGTGAAGTATGCCGTATTTTTCTGGGTGTCGCATCAGATATACATTTGTTAAATAATAATTAAATGTTTCTCCTTTTTTCTAACATGGTTTTTGTTTCACTTGGACCATGCTATTTTACAGTGGCCATGGCACCCTACATCGGCAATTGCTGGCACATTTTTGTCCCATCCCTTATCCCATATAAAAGCCATTCACTTGATTCAAAACTTCATTTTCTATAGAACAAGGAGTTCACTGCTCACCACAGATTTTCTAAAACTTCCTGAAAATAAACATTTTGATTTGCATCAGAGTAATAGTCATTTCAAGGTTCTTCAATAATAATATACAGAAATCAGTTATTCTAATCAGTTATTTCTGTTGTCCAAAGCATGTTTTGACTTATTATTTTGACTTACTATTATTATTATTTGACTTTGATAGGATATACCTGTATTAAAATGGTGGACAATTATAAACAGTGATAAAAAGAACTGATGATAATTGAGCAGTGGTCCAAAAGGTTTTGAATAGTACAGTTTAAATAGATGTCAATAGTTTTGTTTTTTAAAAGCTTTTTGAACATCATTATTTCAGATTAAAATTTTCCTATGTTTCTGCTTCAAATCAACCTGTGGCAAAGATATCACCAAAAACTAAAAGAAAGATGATTTTTAATTTAAGATGACTGCCTCCCGCCCCCAGGAGTAGACAGAATATCTACATCTATATGTGTGTCTATGTACACACACACGCACAAAATACTATATACGCACACAAATGCATATATACATCAAATACAATAGAAAACAAAATACAACATTGTTAAGGCATCAGGCTAAATACTAGGAGATTGGGAGTTGTAGTCCCACCTGGTACAAAGCCAGCTGGGTGACCTTGGGCCAGTCACTCCCTCTCAGCCCTAGGCAGAAGGCAAGGAAAAACAACTTCTGAAATACCACACACACACACACACACACACACACACACACACACACACACACACAGGGCCAGGGAAAAATAGTTAATAATTTTAAGCTGCTTCAAATCACCAATCAGTCTCTTCTGAACTTGAAAGGCATTCAAGATGCTTGCTGTCATTGGCACATTTTACAGGTAAAAGTTATTGTTATATAAGATAATAGTAACGAATAGGCGATAAACACATGTTATGGGATAAATAGGGTAAATTTATACTGCTGTACGTCTTAGGACATTTGTAGGACTTTTAATTCAATTTAATAAAAGCCATCTGGGCAACTTTGGACCAGTCACTCTCTCTCTCTCTCAACCAAATTATCTCACAGGATGCTTCTTGTGGGGAGATGGAAAGAGCATTAGGTACCGTGTTTCCCCGAAAATAAGACATGTCCCGATAATAAGCCCAACAGGGCTTTTCGGGACATGCGTTGAAATAAGCCACCCCCCGAAAATAAGCCCCCCCATTACTTTCCGGGGGGGAAAGGGGGGGGCATGCCGGGAGGCGCTCTTTTTGCTGCGGGCACTTTTTTGGCCGGGAGAGCGAGAGCAAGTGAGAGTCGAGGGCACGCACACCCCACGAGATTGCTCGGCTCCTCTGGGCTCTGCCTCTGCCAGCGTTTTCAAACGCGCTCCTGCCTCCGAGGAAGAGAAGGGGAGCCTTGATGCCTGCCTCGCCGCCCCATCGCAGGCAGGAGCGCTTCAAAACGCTGGCAGAGGCAGAGCCCAGAGGAGCCGAGGCAATCCCGCGGGGTGTGCATGCACCCACCTCTATCTCGCTCTCTCTCTCTCCCGGCCGGGAGCTGCTTTTTGCGGTGGACACTCTTGGCTGGGAGAGAGAGAGAGAGAGAGCGAGAGAGAGGTGCATGCACACCCAACGGGACTGCCTCGGCTCCTCTGGGCTCTGC
>QLTV01002118.1:890697-900874 GCA_003457575.1 Thermophis baileyi | reverse complement strand
CATGGGCTTCTCTGGGCACAACACCAAGGAAAGTGATGAAGCCCAGGTAGCCAGGTAGGACGTGCGTCTCACGGCCCAACATGTTCCACCTGCCAGAAATGAGTCTCTGTGAGACTCGTCCCGCCACCGCCGCTGCCTCGTGGAGCAGGACTCTGCAAGGCCTGTTGTGCCGTTGCATGCACCAACGGCAGAAGGACCCCAGCTGTGCCAGTATGATGAAGTTTGCGGCAGTCCTGCAGTTCGTGCATGCAACGGCACAACAAGCCTTACTGAGTCCTGCTCCACGAGGCGGTGGCGGCAGGGAGGGGAGGCGAGGCAGCGGCGATGGGACATGCAGACCCACGCTCGCCGCCTACTGCACCCCCAAAATAATAAGGCCCCCCCCGATAATAAGGCCGAGGCCATATTTGGGGGGTCAAAAAAATATAAGCCCCTGTCTTATTTTCGGGGAAACACGGTATGTTCGCCCCCTTGAGTTATTTGTAGAAATAATAAAGATGGGATATAAATAAAATAGCTACATTTATTATGATTCCTTACTTCATTTAGAAATGGCAGGAGAATTTTTTCAATGCTAACTTTATGAAGCCAGTTCTGGATCGGGATAGATGGAGATGGGACAAACGGGATGCTGATTTTGAGCTTTACCGAAAGCCTATAGTCCAAAACCCGGCTCCTGACACTCGTAGAGAAGGTAGGCACTAGATTCTATTCCAGGGCTGTTCTAGATACTTAAATAGTTACATCTGCCTACAAATCCAAATCAGGTACGGTATATGGTTACAGAGAATATTTACTGGTCAGTTTTGATTGAAGTTAATTATATTAATCTGAATTCAGTGAATAACCAACATTGAGCATCACCAAAGAAACTTATCTAGGCATGGAAACGTTTTTGAGAAGGGTGGCTTTTGCTCAGTACAGGTAGTCCTTGACTTACAGCAGTTCATTTAGTGACCGTTCAAAGTTACGACGACACGGAAAAATGTGACTTATGACCATTTTTCACAGTTAACCACCTTTCCAGTATCTCCATGATCATGTGGTTAAAATTAAGATATTTGGCAAGTATTTATGACCGTTACTGTGTCCCAAGGTAATATGATCCCCTTTTGCGACCTTCTGACAAACAAAGTCAATGGGGAAGCCTAATTCATTTAACAACCGCATTACTAACTTATCAACTGCAGTGATTCACTTAACAACTGTGGCAAGAAAGGTCGGAAAATGGGGCAAAATTCACTTAACAAATGTCTCACTTAAAAAACATAAATTTTGGGCTCAATTGTGGTGATAAGTTGAGGACTACCTGTATTATCGCTGAATGGCATATATGGCCTGCAGGGTACTATGCTAAAATTATGTGAGAATGCAATTCAGCGATATTTGGAAGGTCATAAGCTTTTCTGCCTTTGAGCCAATCTCCCAGACATCACTGCTAAGAACAGTTACAGGCCTGGATGGATAATGAGATCTACACAAATTATCATGTTGCCTTTAAACACTATAGCAATATTAGAGGAGGAGTAACGTCTCTGTACTTTTGAGGTGAGTAAAAGCTGCCCTTCTAAAAAAACATGCTTTGATAAGTTTCTTTGGTGATGCTCAATGTTGGTTATTCACTGAACTCGGATTAATATTAGATATACAGTACGGTAGATAGATGATGATAGTTAGCAATATAGAGAGATGATGGATGGATGGATGGATGGATGGATGGATGGATGGATGGATGGATGGATGGTAGACAGACAGACAGACAGACAGATCAGAATGAACAGATATGTTTCCCTAAGAGTTTTATGATGGGGTAAAGGAGTTTACAGTGTTTTGTATAATTTCTTATATTAGGGTTTCTTAAGTTTCTTATCCAATTTAAGGAGATTATGGTTTGTTCATTAAAATATGAGGAACAGAATATGGTGCTAAATGTGAGTACACTTACATTTAATGTAGTACGTAGCCTTGCTGCTACTAATTTCTAGATTTTTATAGTATCCCAGAATTAAGCCAGAAATTATAAGTATTATAAGTAAATTGGAATTGAATGAGTTAACAGAATTGTTATTCAGATGTAAGAATCTGATTGATACTCTTCTTACAATGTCTTTTCTGTGTCATTGTTCAACTGGTGCATCTGAACAAAAGAGCCTATGATACAAGCGTCTTTTAATACTGCTCTGAAAGTTCATCGGTGCTGCCCAGCAACAGAGCTTATTTCTAGTGGACCCAAAGCCAGCTGCCAAATGGCTCGCCTTCAGGGTCTCCTGAAGGATAAACCAGTCAAGTTGTCTCTGAAGATGCAGGTAAATCTTAGTCCTGGTTTTTGTATAGTTTTAAAAATTTAATCTGCATAGTTTTAATATTTTAAATAACTTTTTTATTTATCTTTTTATAATCTGTAACTCACTCCTCTTACAGGGGAGATGGGCAGCATAAAAAAGTTAATAAATAAAATCTATTACTGAAAAATTGCAAACCTTTTATAAGCAGCTGTTTCCATTGTGTGTGTATTTGTGTCTCGTTTTGGATAACATGCTGCATATGGATTTCATGGGTTTGACAAAATATTTTGTTTCTTTCAATACCAGCGAGGATGCTCAAAATTCTAATTAAAAATATTATCATCATTGCCTGCTGACATAGTCCAAAGATGTTGCAGATATATATTGTATGGCTATAATCTTCTAACATATTTAATTTTTTGCTGAAGCTCTTGAGGAAAAAGTAAATTAAACAGCATTCTTGTAAATCCCAATCTTTCTCATTTTATAGTCTCTTCCAGTTCTGGGAGTTTTAGATAACATGGAAGAGAGCCGTCCCTGTAAAGGATTTATTCCTGGTGCTGACATTCACCGAAGCTTGATATCAAACCACAATATCCCATGCTATGACAGGGCACACAATGTGTTTAAAACTCTGAAAGGAGCAGATTTCAGGTGTGTCACCCGACAGATCAGTAAATGACAAAAAAAATCTTTAAAAGTGTTTACTGAATGCGTATGATCTTGACTCGAGTTACAAATAGAAAGGGTTTAGTCAAGGGATCACTACAACAAAAGAGAAGAAATGTAAACCTGGTTCCTCTGTAACCCCTTTAGCATCTAAGGCAAGATGTGCTGGTCTAATGAAGTCCACGTAATCTATTCAGATCAGGCTTCCAAGGCCAGGCTTCCTTGGTGACCATGAATCTTGAATATTCTAGATCCTGCAGTGATGAAGCAAGCTTTTCTTTATTCTTTTTCTATTGAAACACACATGCACATCCTATACACCCCTTTTATTCTAAATCATTATATTTGGAGATACTCAGTCATCCAGGTCATGGTTGTCCCAAAGGTGCTTTTTCAAGAGGCAGCTGGACTTTCTGGTTTTTCTTTGAAGACGTTTCGCTTCTCATGCAAGAAACTTTTTCAGCTCTGAGTGAATGGTGGAAGTGGAAGGATTTATACGTCTTGCAGACAGCTGGTCATTTGCATTCTTTTAGAGAGTTGTTAAAGCCACCTGGAGGTTTATCTGTGTTCCACACCCATTTGCACTACTCAGGTGACCCTGATGACACAGATAAACCTCCAGGTGGCCTTAACAACTCGCTAAAAGAATGCAAATGACCAGTTATCTGCAAAGAGTATAATCCTTCCATTCCCCACCATCTAGTCAGAGCTGAAGAAGCTTCTTGGATGAGAAGCGAAACATCTTCAAACAAAAATCAGAAAGTCCAGTTGCCTCTTGAAAAAGCACCTTTGGGACTAAATCATTGTATTTGTGATTGGAAAAAATAAAGAGTTTTCTTTATGGACTTTTTGCTGAAAATGAAAAAGAAAACTTGTGATTTAGGGGTTTGATGATTAGAAAGGGAAGAATATGGAAAAGAGAAACCATTATGAGCCGAGGTGGCGCAGTGGTTAGAATGCAGTACTGCAGACTACTGCTGGCTGCCTGCAATTTGGCAGTTCGAATCTCACCAGGCTCAAGTTTCCATCCTTCTGAGGTCGGTAAAATGAGCACCCAGATTGTTGGGGGCAATATGCTGACTCTTTAAACCAGGGGTCTCCAACCTTGACAACTTTAAGACTTGTGGACTTCAACTCCCAGAATTCCTCTGGGAGTTGAAGTCCACAAGTCTTAAAGTTGCCAAGGTTGGAGACCGCTGCTTTAAACCACTTAGAGAGGGCTGTAAAGCACTGTGAAGTGGTATATAAGTCTAAGTGCTATTGCTAGTATGTAATCTTAGAGGATAAAATATAAATGCATTTATGACTATTGTATAGAAGATTGGAAGCCATGTGGTATTTTTTCTTTATTCTTTTTTCTCCCTTTTATTTCTTCCTTATTTACTTACCACTTTTCTTCACTTTTATTTTTCTTTTCTTTTTTAAATTGCATAAAAATTCTTTAATAATTAATTTAAAAAATGAGAAAGCTTTGACTGATGTAAAGATCTCTTTTTTGGGAGAGAATTTATACCATCACTTCTCAAGCCAACACTTCTTTTTGATTTTACTTCATCCAAACTTGAATATTTAGCATTTTAATCTCTTTTTGACATAATGTTTCTCCTAGTCTAACGTTGGGTGCTTTTTCCCCAGACTAATTTGTCAGAATCGTTCATATCATTACAAGAGGTATCCCCCGCAGGATTCATGTTTAAAGAAGCGTGTCTCAGCAACGGATGAAACAGAGAATGAAGGTAATGTGGGAATAACTGTAGATAGTGTACATGTAAAAGAGTTGGCCAAAGGTGCTGTACCCTAGAAACGAACTGGTAATATTTTATTTACAGGTAGTCCTTGAGTTATGATGGTAATTGGGACAGCAATTTCTGTCAGTAAGTGATGCACCCGTTAAGTGCAACATCACGTGACCATAGCGATAGCAATCCGGACAGCCCCTATTGCGGTTGTTGTGTGGACTGTTAAATGCTAAACCTCATTTGATCATAATTTGTGAGTTCCTGTTGGTTTCCAACAAGCAAAGTCAATGGGAAGCCAGCAGAAAGTCACAAGTCCCAGAAGGCTTGCAAGCAGGCTGGTGGACAGGTAAGCAGCTATGTAGTGCTGTGTGAATATGGCTGGGCTGGAGTTTGCTGCTGCTGCCGCCGCCAGGTGGAACATGACCATGGGTAGGGGTGGCTGCTGCAGGATGCAATAGTTTACACACACGCACACACACACCCACCGGGGGGGGGGAAGAATATGCATGGACACTTGCACAACACCTGCGCACACACGCGCACGCATATACACACAGGAATGAATATGTGCATGCATGGACACACACACACACACACACACACACACGGTGTATGTATTCATTCCAAAAAAATTTCCATGAAGAAAAACATTGGGAATCCATATTTTAGTATTGTACAGCAGCCAACTTAAAAACATGGCCTCATATCACCACAGACTGTACTTTCTAATGCTGAGGAGGGAAGGAGAGAGGGAGGGAGGGGGGGAGGAAGGGATGGATGGATGATAGATAGTTTATCACCAACTGGAAGCAGGCTTATGTAATTTATTACTTTATTGTATTTTATAAAATTGCACTGTAAAATATGAAACAGTATATGTTATTAGTCATGCATTTTGCCTCAGAACTAAGAATATACTCGAGGATCCAGTTGGAATACATTCAGTTACTATGTTCTCTGGCTCTAGTAATATTTTTCAGCTTTCAGAAAGTCCTATTTAGAGGGTGCGAACAAATATAAGTTCTTTTTTCCAGCACCTGATTTGCCACTTTTTTAATGATGTCATCCAGGTTTTCAGGAGAATCTAGAGATAATGGAAACAGAAGCAATTGATCCTTTAAAGACACCTCTAAATGAGAAACAAGACAAGCTGCTGAGCAGCTAGCAACAAATGCATACAGGTAATCCTCAACTTACGACCACAATTGAGCCCAAAATTTATGTTGTTAAAGTGAAAAATTTGTTAAGCGAGTCTTGCCCCATTTTACGACTTTTCTTGTCACATTTGTTAAGTGAATCGCTGCAGTTGTTAAATTAGTAACACGAATGTTAAATGAATCTGGTTTCCCCATTGACGATTCCATATCAGAAGGTTGCAGAAAGTGATCACATGACCCTGGGACACTGCAACCGTCATAAATGTGAGTCAGTTGTCAAGCATCCAAATGTAAATCATGTGACCATGGGGATGCTGCAACGGTCATAAGTGTGAAAAATGGTCATAGGTTTTTGGTGCCGTTGTAACTTCAAATGGTCACTAAGTGAACTGTTGTAAATCGAGGACTACCTGTATTCTTCATTAAGGGGAAAGAATGAAAAACCTGCTTTGCCCCACGTCCTTAAGATACATTAAAGGCATGTTTTAGAAAGGGTGCAAGGTTTAGCAGGTTTGCTTTAACAAGCATTTACTATTCTGTTGACACCTCAGAGGGGTGACAATTATTTTATTGATTTATTTGATCATTTTAGATGAGTTACATACATTACCCTGGGAAACTTACAAGTTAAAAACACACAAACTCAAAAAAACAAACTGATCCCAAAATCATAACAAAAAGCTTTAAAAACATTGAAACTATAAGAACTGTTAAAAAATATGATCTGTATCATAAACGCAAAGATTTGTCGCAAAGTTACTTTCCCATCAACTGTCGTAAGTGCGAGCAGTTGCTATATAAGAGAGTTGCTAAACAAAGAATACCCGTATAATCTTTTAGCAGGTTCCACACAACTACTGCCAACTCCCCAGGCAAGATGGTAAGGCCATATTTATGGGTCCTTCCGGAAGGCCAAGGATAGAGCCAATTCTGACTTCAGGGAAGAAAATGTTTCAGCGAGTGGGTGCCATGGCAGAAAAGCCTTTCCTGCTGGGTCCCATCAGATGACATTCTTAGTAGATAGGGCCCAATATTTTGCCCCTGCTGCTAGACTTGATGGGATGGGTAGATGCAATTGGGGAAAGGCAGTCCCTCAAATAACCCAGCCCTATGCCTTTTTAGGGGTCATTACCAACACCTTGAATTGAACCTGGAAGCATACTGGTAATCAATGCAACTTGGAGAGCAAAAGTGTAACATGCTCTGATGTAGGTGCCCACACCACTGCTTTTTGCACCAGCTGAACCTTCTGGATGCTCTTCAAGGGCAGCCCCATATACAGGAGGTTTCAGTAATCCATGCAGGAGCTGACCATATGAGCGATTGTAAGTAGAGCTTCCCAATGAAGAATGGGGTCAACTGGTACACAACCTGAAGTTGCCCAAAGGGTCTCCTAGGACTGCTAACTTCTCATTAAGCAGGAGTTGCGAGTCCAGAAGGACCCCAGATTGTGCACAGGGTCTATGTGGGGCAGTACCCATCTAGAACCAAAGACAGTGAGTTCCCAAATCCCGACGATCCCAAAACCTAAAATCACATAGTTTTGTCAGAGCTTGTCAGTACCTGGCCAACCTAGGCTCAGAAGCTGAGCAAGGTAAGATCTGGTTAGTAATTGGATTGAAGATTTTCAGAGGGTATCAGATCAATAGGCCAGATCCAGAAGTTAAAAAAAAAAAAAGCCCTACAAAGAAGACGATAGCAAGCCATCCCCAAAGAAATGGCAACAAAATGTCATGTTCATGTCCATGAAATCACCAGGAATAAACTTTTACTTGAAGGATTTTTAAAGATACTTTGTTATAGCTGAAGCAGCAATACTGAAGTCAATTGTAACACTTACCTTTTTGTAATGATACTATTGTGTAATTATTCTCAAAACAAGCTTCTGTGCAGAAAATATTTGCAAGCAGCACCTAAGAAGTCAGTTAAATTATTAGCAGTTTCAATTCTGTTCCTAAGTGTACTTCAAGAATTTTAATGTAATTATCAACTCCTGATATACATGGTTTAGACACAAAATCGGCTTATTGAACTCTAGGTACACCATATATCTGCTTAGCAAATAGAAACTGACTTATTTTCTTTCTCTCTCTTTTCCCCCTCCCTCCCCACTTCACAGTGCTTGTTGCCTCACAGCTGAATAACTCGATGACTGAAGTTTGAAAGATGAATAGAACAGTTTTTATATTAGTTGCCTCTAAGACAATCAGAATCTAACAATAAATTCAAACCTCCTGAAGAAATTCTTTAATTTTTACACTTTGTTCAATTTTTGGTTTTGTAATCTGACAATCAGTTTGAAACACTGGTTTTGTCCTTTAAGACACACAGATTTCAGTATCTAAATTCTAGAGGAAGAAGAGAAGAATTATTTTGCTAATTCATTGTTAAAAGCCTATTGTGGCTCATCTACTAGCGAAGGCAGGATTATCAAATACAACATGGTAGGCAGTAGTCATTTCTGTTCATCTCCAACATCTATGTGCAAACTTTGTACATGGAGTTCCATTTAGTTTTTCTTAATCATAACAAAATTATCATGGATATGCCAAATTATTTCAAAATTATGCTAATGTTATGATGCACTGGAGAAATAAAGCAAGAATCTGATCTTTTTTACAAAATCATCTTGTCACAGAAATGACAAGATAATTTATTTTTTAATTTCTTTTAAAATGCCGCAACTGGAAATATACATAAACTTTGTTCTCTGTTAAAAGTAAAAATAATCTGAATTTCCCCCTTCTGTCTGCTTTATTATACCATCATTCAAGTTCATCACATTAAGATGTAAAACAAACTCACCTCATGATCATGATTATTCAAACCAATGCAGATAGATCGGCTAGCCCTGGATATGACTGCAGTCATTGCATATAAATTAATGACAATATTTGCCACTTTTTTAAGAACCAGCTGCTCATCCACAATAGTCTAGTATTAAAGAAAACAGTAATAAAGAATCACTAGCCATCATGAGTTGCTTATGCTTATAAACAAATATAGTAATCATCATATCGCCATACTGATATGTGGTTAGTGAAAAAATGTCTTGTAGGCTGTATTTCGAAACTGTCAGATTATGGAAAATAACCACTGATTTATGTATATCCTAAGGTAGTGTTTTAGTGGAAGGAAATTTCAGACATTTAATTTGCCTTGATTAGTAGGATGTAACAAGAAAAAAGTGAGAAGACAAATAGATTTTAAAAAACCCCTCTGATTTATTATTCTGGTCAAGCCATGTTTACCTTGCCAAACCTCATTAGTAAATTTTCAATTGTCTTTCCAAACTCAAAGACGTTTTGTTCAAGTTTCTCAACACTTTCCTGCAAAGAAAAAAAAAATCTAGACACTATGTTTTCAATATATACTCAACTCGAGACATGGACATAAAGTACATATTGGGTACTTTAGTCATGACTGGGTGACTTTTTGCAGTTGTGAGTTTAATGGCTCATATTATGCACACAATGTAGATAGCTATTCAAAATCAATATAGGAAGAAAATAACTGATTCTTTGTTGACTTGTTGATTTTAATGCAAGCATGCTTTTTATTAAAAAAGAGAGGGTAGGTGGTCAGAAGGAGAAACATGTTAAATATGTTAAAGAAACCAAAGCAGAATTAATGCTTTGACTTGGTTTTTATCTTTTAAGTTTCAAACTTTTTCTTTTTGATAGTTCTTTCCATTCTATTAGCAACCCAGAAATTATATTTGCTTTCTTAAATGCATGTAGGCTGAAGAACTCATGGGGGTCAGTGAAAATGACCTTGCTCAGCCAGTAACTTTTATCAGCTTCATACCTGCAGCCAGTTGAAATACACATTTCAAATAATTGCTTATTCCATAAAAGGATCATTTAGCTCTTTTCACACATCTCTATATACCAATGACTGCATCTCTAACGATCCATCTGTTAAACTACTGAAGTTCGCAGATGACACAACAGTGATCGGTCTCATTCGAGACAACGATGAATCCGCATATAGACGGGAGGTTGAACAACTAACCTTGTGGTGCAACCAGAACAATCTGGAACTGAACACACTCAAAACCGTAGAAATGGTGGTAGACTAGGAGAAACCCTCCCATACTTCCACCTCTTACAATACTAAACAACACAGTATCAACAGTAGAGACCTTCAAATTTCTAGGTTCTACCATATCGCAAGATCTAAAATGGACACCTAACATCAAAAACGTCGACAAAAAAGCACAACAAAGAATGTTCTTTCTGCACCAACTCAAAAAGCTCAAACTGCCCAAGGAGCTGCTGATACAGTTCTACAGAGGAATTATTGAGTCTCATCTGCATCTCTATTA
>QLTV01002118.1:878571-890321 GCA_003457575.1 Thermophis baileyi | reverse complement strand
CTAATATGATTTGATTGCTTATTTGTACCCGGACTATCATTATGTGTTGTACCTTATGATTCTTGACGAACGTATTTTTTCTTTTATGTACACAGAGCATATGCACCAAGACAAATTCCTTGTGTGTTCAATCACACTTGGCCAAATAAAAATTCTATTCTGTTCTGTTCTGTTCTATTCTATTCTATTCTATCAAGTTCCATGTCTTCATTATTAAGCATAAATATGATACTGATACCGAGCAAGGAATGTGATATGACTGAAACATTATAAGGCAGTTTAGTAAAGCAGTCCAACTGCAATTTGGTTTGTATTTACATTAACTGATACAGGATTTGGTAAATACAAATAATTGCATAGATTTAACAATTTCTCAGTGAAACAATGAGAATCTAAACTTACACAAAAATCCCCAATGTAAACACCAAATTAATTTTATCTTATTTATATCATTTAAAATGTGAATAGCAGGGGTAAAATATTAATCATTTGAAAAAAGGTTCACTGATAGCAGCAAGAATTAAGCATACAAAAATTATCATGGAAAAAATACATTGAAGCTGGAAATCAGCTAAGTCAATTCAGTAAAAATAGCTAGACAAAGATATCTTCTTAAGGGGACTATACGAAAGATTACATATGCGTTTTATGTGGACAGTTCCAGGTTCTCCAGGTAAGTTTTCTAAGATGCAGGAAAGCTACTGGCAGCCAATTTGCAGGATGTACTTAACCGAATCAATGAAATATCAAGTGTACTATGCAAACCCAGCAGTCGGCCATTTCCAGATTAAGATCCTGGCTGAACTAACCCCAAAGTACTTGCATTTAATGGTAACGTGACTTCAGGTAGCCAGGCTCAAAATTTCAAGAATAATCACAACTACTAATATGTTTCCTAGATTGGTTAACCCCCCCCCCCCCAAAAAAGCCCCACCACCAGAAGCTGCAAGGAATCATTTATAAAAAAAGCCCTTCATAGCAAAAAGAGCTATTCCCCCTTTAAGAAGGAACCACAGCAGCTAGACTGCGCAGTAGGGGGCCATGTCACCAATAAAGGATTAAATGGGCCAACAGTCAAAATGCTTATTTTCAATCTTAGGAACTTTTAAGATGTATGGACTTCAATTCTAATAGCATTCCCCAGCTACTATGCAGCCGGAGAATTTTGGAAATTGAGGATCCAAACATCTTAAAATTGCCAAGGTTTGGAAAACACTGGTCTAAACTATGTAAAACCAAACATATTTTGTTTCCTAAATAATAAATGGAAGAATTTGGTATTGCACTAAAAAGCCTGGAGGGCTATAATGTGTATCATTTTTCTATATGGAACACTTACTTTGAGACTGGGATGAACTACTCCCCCTTGTCCAATTACTCCTATGCTTGGAGGCTTGCTGCCAAACAGCCTGCCCATAATTAGATTCCACATCACTTTTACGTTTCTTTTCTTGAATTCTCTGCAGAAGAATAATTGTATTAATTTAAATGGTGTGCCTGTGTAATATTGTGCATAATTGTCCTTTGTTTTTTCTTCACCTTAGTACCCATTTTATTCAATATTTGTTTCCCCCTGCTTTTCATTCCTCCAAACTGCTGCAGCTTCAATTCACCCAGGGGTGGGGGGTGGGGAGATGGAGGGCAGGGAGGCACCCTTGTCAGCTCAGGAGCAGCAATGTGACAAGGGCTCTGCTCTGGGGGAAAAATAAAGACTCCTGCTTTTTTTTGGGGGGGGGGAGGTATTCAGTGGCAAAAGGTAAAAATGCATCTTAAACTTCTACAAAGCCTAAGGCAGCCCAAATGCAATGAATTAAAAGAAGTCAAATTGTCTTGGCTGCTGTCAAGTACCAGTTGTCTCTGAGCTGTGCTTTGTATATGCCTGGATTTACTTTAATCCTACCAACTACCTACCAAATTGATTTGGCTGCCCATCTTACATGCAGTACGTTATTCTGGGTGGCTTACAATAATTAAGAAGAAAATATAAGTAAAACTCCATGAAAAAAACAAACAGAAATGAAGTAACAATACAATAATTGAAGTCATCTACAATAAATTCACAATATAAGCCACAGCTATGTTGGCCTCCGCTTACATCGTGGTCTGGATTAGAAAGATCACGGCCTTCATTTCTTAATCCTTGCAATATTTGCAAACATGATACAGGTAGTCCTTGACTTACAACCATTTGCTTAGTGACTGTTCGAAGTTACAACGGCTCTGAAAAAAATTAATTTATGACCATTTTTCACAATTACAACTGTTGCACTTGCTGTGGTCATGAGCTCAAAATTCAGACTCTTGGCAACTGTATTTATGTATTTATGATGGAGTCATGTGATCACATTTTGTGATCTTCTGGCAAGCAAAGTCAATGGGGAAGCCAGATTCACTTAACAACTGTGGCAGAAAAGATTATAAAATGGGGGCAAACTCGTTTAACATCTGTCTTGCTTAACAATGGAAATTTTGGGCTCAATTGTCATAATAAGAGCTGAGGTGGCGCAGTGGTTAGAGTGCAGCACTGCAGGCTACTTCAAATCTCACCGGCTCAAGGTTGACTCAGCCTTCCATCCTTCTGAGGTGGGTAAAATGAGGACCCAGACTGTTGGGGGCAATATGCTGACTCTGTGAACCGCTTAGAGAAGGCTGTAAAGCACTATAAAGTGGTATATAAGTCTAAGTGCTATTGCTATTGCTAATTCAAGGACTACCTGTGTAGCTAAAAATTCTGACATATAAGCTACTGTGGTATCAGCAGAAACTGAATTCTCATCTGCAGAATCATTGTTATCATATAAGCTACCTTGAGTTTCCTTGATTACATACTCTTTCTACTGAACTGATGCCAATTCACAGCATCAATAGTTAAATGACCAATATTACAAACACCTTGTGTAGTTTTAATCAAGTTACAATTGGCTTCACTTTAAAAGGAGAATATTTGTAGCACAGGGTTGAAATGAGGGGTCCTTGGTGCTCTCTGAGCTTGGCTGTTGCAGACATTTCATTATACAAACTAGGTAACACCATCTGAGCTAGTAAGACTTACTTTAAAACTATCCTTCCAGAATAATACAAATGGAGCATTATTAAAATGATCCATTAATGCAAGAAAAAAAAAGCCTGAAGCATCCTTTTCCTTTAGTACTTTTCCTTTTCCTACTGACCAATTTTCAATCTACATCCAGTATTAATTCATTTAATATGATTATTTCAAAAAATTACATACTTTATTTTTTCAGTTAACATTTTGCCTGCATATTGTATGCCGGTCAAAGCAATATACATTCTCAAAACTTCATTTGTTCCCTGAAACAGAAACAGAAATATTTGAGCAATTTAAATCTGTGTTCAAGTTAATACACTTTAATTTGTATTAAAGTGTTATTTCTGTCAACAGCTTGCAAAACTACATTTAAATCTTGTACAAAGATTGAAAGTGCCTTACTTATAAGACTATGGAACAGTTGTTATGATGTATTTTTTCTGAAGGCGTTCATATTTACCTCAAAAATCATAAGTATCCTACAATCCCGGAGATAGCGTTCATACGGATAGTCTTTTATGTAGCCAAGGCCTCCAAGAATTTGCAGTGCTTCACTCACACAAACCCAAGAACCTTCTGAACTGAACACCTGCCCATAATCGTAAGAAAAAAACCCTATTATTCTTATATTAGTGTTTTTAAAACTTAGAAATATAAGCAGCACTTAGTTTAAATTACTATTAAATTTTGTCATGCTAGTGGGATGAAGATGTCAAACCGTATTTGGAATTATGAAAAACAGCATGTTTTTTTAAAAATGGGGATAGATTTATTAATAACTGCTGAACTCTACAGAATATGAAGATATGAGCTATTAATTTATAAGAACAATTTTGTCTCTCGCAAGTGTTTTTCATAATAAAAATGCACTCATTTTAGACTTATGAATTAAGCAAACAGGATATGCTACTGAGTTATATGTGCCTATGGAATATATTGATTTGGGGGGGGGGTGTTTTTATTTTGCTTTCATCTGCTGAGTCGTGGTCGCAGTATGCAGAATGCAGTATTGCAGGTTAACTTTGCCTACTGCCAGGTGTTTGATCCTGACCAGCTCAGAGTTGACTCAGCTTTCCATCGTTGGTAAAATGAGGACCCAGACTATTGGGGACAATATGCTGACTCTGTAAATCACTTAAGCACTATGAAGCGGTATATGAGTCTAAGTGCTAATGCTATTTGAGATATTTATACTGCTAGAAATTCTAGAATTCTCCAAATCTGATAACGGTTTGAAAAGCAATATTCTGAGAACCAGAGTCAGTTCTCATAGAATGAACGTTCTCTGAGCCTCGGTGGCGCAGTGGTTAGAGTGCAGTACTGCAGGCTACTTCTGTGACTTGCCGGCTGCCAGCAGTTTGGCAGATCGAATCTCACCAGGCTCAAGGTTGACTCAGCCTTCCATCCTTCCGAGGTGGGTAAAATGATTGTTGGGGGTAATATGCTGACTCTGTAAACCGCTTAGAGCAGCGGTTCTCAACCTGTGGGTCGCGACCCCTTTGGGGGTCGAACGACCATTTCACAGGGGTCGCCGCGCACGTTAGCCCGCCATCTTGGTGCCACTGTCACTTGCAGGCGTGAAATGCTCCCGGTTCGGCCGTGCCTGCGGGTCGCCGGACGGAGAGAGAGAGAGAGAGAGAGAGAGAGAGAGAGAGAGAGAGAGAGAGAGAGAGAGAGAGAGAGAGAGAGAGAGAGAGAGAGAGAGAGGGGGGGGGGGGGGAGTGGGGGGGGGGGGGGGGGCGGGGGGGAGGGGGGGGGGGGGCGGGGGGGGGTTGCGGCATTAGAAAGGTTGAGAACCACTGGCTTAGAGGGCTGTAAAAGCACTGTGAAGCGGTATATAAGTCTAAGTGCTATTGTTATATACCATTCACATATACCAGAACACGAACAAAGCCAAACTAGTGGACACATAAGATACGCAAAGTCCCCCTCCAACTGAATTTGAGTAAATTTATATTAATTTGTGAAATACATTTCATTGATAATTTCTACAATCCTACCTGCGTTTGGGAATCTTTCTAAAACAGATGACTCATTGGGGTTTATGGTCAACTTATGATGTAGGCAAATCTTAGTTCCTGGCATTTCAGTTACATGTACAAAGTCTTACAGATGAACAATCACACCAAACGATAACTGAATTAATACAAGGGCTATCATTTAAGCAGCCAAACAAAAGTATTTAACTGGAATAGTGGGAAACAAAGAAAGGGGAAAATATATCAAAGATTTCTTGTGTTTGAACATTAGGACAAATACGGTACTTCTAGCCTTACCCCAGGATCTCAATAAAGCTTACTTTAACAATGGCAGCTTCAACCGAGCAATCTGGGATTCCTGGCCTGTCCATCATTCCTGCAGTGAGATAGGCCATGCTTTCCATTACATAAGCTTTCCTAGCCATAAGGGCAAATTTCTCCTGAAAGATTCATTTAAAAATATCCATTATATTTAAATATTCTGCATAAATTAAAAATAACATTAGAATTTCTTCCCAGTTTCAAGAAATCATGATTT
Organism: Thermophis baileyi; assembly: GCA_003457575.1. Taxonomy (NCBI): domain Eukaryota; kingdom Metazoa; phylum Chordata; class Lepidosauria; order Squamata; family Dipsadidae; genus Thermophis; species Thermophis baileyi. The sequence goes on along the minus strand of QLTV01002118.1, from coordinate 884,755 downwards.
AATACAATATTCTTATAAACTTGCAATGATTCATTTTATTTACAATATTACCAATAAAGTCATATGTTTTAAACCAGTAGTGTTACAATTTGATATTGCTCAAAGCAGGTTAAATTCCTTAGCATTTCTCAAATAAATTAAACAATTTCTTATTCACCTGAATTAATCCAAATTCACTCAGCTTCTTATTGAATTGTTTTCTTGTACAAGCATACTCTGCAGTCATTTCTTGAAAAAGTGAGAAAAGGAGGCAATTGAATAAGCCTATGTATTAGGACTGAGTCTGAAAAGCAACATATTATTTAAATGTGTCAATAAAAAGAAATTTAGAATTAAGGTAACAAATGAAACTGACTCATGGACAATACAGTACTTACACTGAAATCCCAATTTAACTTTTGCATCAGTTTGTGGCACCATCAATGCAGTGTCAATTGTTTTTATATTTATACATCTATATTGAGATCACGGATAGTAGTTGCATAATTTCACTGATGTGAAATATGATTACCACATTGTCTTAATGACTTCATGTAACATTTATTTCAAATACAAAAAAAAAAGGTATGAACTTCAGGATATTTAAAGGCAAAGCTCATTTTAAACATTCATATTTATCTCAGTTAAAATAAAAAGGGTTTTCAATGGCGTGCACGTTTTTCTTCCAAACAGTTGTATGAAGTAAGTAAACAAAGAACACTCTTTTTGAGCCCAGGACACATATAATTTATAATATGTGTGCTCCGTAACAAAAAAAACCCTGTCTAATCATCTTAGGCAAATAATTTCCAAAATATTGAATAAAAAGCAGGTAATTGTTCCAAGTCCCCAAATGATAGATATTTATGAGTCACTATAGCACAACACAAACTTGTTTCCTCCACCAAACTTTGTGATTTTCATTAAAAATTATACGTACAAACCGCATGTATCAGGACATTCTGAGAAATTTTAGACAGTGTCTCCAAACCACAACTCCCTTAGAACATCACTTCAACACCCCAGGGTTTACCTAGCCTACAAAGGTATCACAAACTTTCTCTCTAGCTAACACCTTTCTCAACGTTGTAACTTGCTGCACTGATGAATAAAAATCTCGACTGAGATCAAAATAAAAATCAGCATGTAATTCCTAAAGAAAATACTATGTCAAAGAGATTAATAACCAAAGCTAATATTTATAAGGATATGACAGTACATTTTGCACAAAAGATCCTAACGCAAGAACTTGGCAATCCAGAAGCTTAGCCTTACCAATCAGTTTCTTAAGCATTCCAGCAGAAGCACTGCCCATGCTAAATCTTCCACTGTTTAGAATATTCATTGCAACCTGAAATACAGATAGGAAAGGAAAATGCATATAGGTTTTCTCTCATAGTTCCCTTTTATTCAAAACCAAGAGTCAGTGTTATTCATTTAGCTTGAATTTTAGACAATTGATCATGCTGTCTTATGAAATTCATTCTCTAATGTCACAATGAAATGTACAGCATTATCTCTACATCTTACCTTAAACCCTCCTCCAACTTCTCCAATAACATTCTCTATAGGAATTTTTGTATTTTCAAAGTGAACTTCACAAGCTGTAAGATTAAAAAGTATTCAACATTTTGCAATATCCTTGAACATATAAACACTCACAACTAAATCAAAAGACTTGAAGAAGATTTCAAGACTGGGAGTGAGGCCCAAGACTAATTATGGAGCTCGCTATTCTAATTTCCAACTCTTCCCATTCCCCAATTTAGACATAGCCTGTGGCTGTTGCCAGCAGGACTATATGTTATATTTGAAAATTCCAATTAGATGCGGGTTCTCAATGAGGTGAATACCAGATATAAAAAAATTGAGATAATGAGAAGAGGTGTTTGTGCAATTCTATGACTCCAGATGCTGTATCCTGTGTTCAGGACTATTCCTTTATCAAAATGTGCTATTTAAAGAACCAGAATGTAATATTTTAGATTACATTACATATTATTTATTTTATTTTATTTATTTATTTGCAAAATTTCTATGCCGCCCAACTCCCGAAGGACTCTGGGCGGCTCACAGTATATAAAAAAAAGACAACAATAGAAACAGATATATATATATATTAAAAAAACAATTTAAAAATACATCAATATTAAAATAAAACATTCACACAAACAAACATGGGCCAATCAGTCAATTATTGGCCCCAGGCCTGCCGGAAAAGCCAGGTCTTAACGGCTTTACAGAAAGCCAGTAAGATGGGGGGTAGTACGGATCTCGGGGGGAAGTTGGTTCCACAGAGTCGGAGCGGCTACAGAGAAGGCCCTCCCCCGCGGGCCCGCCAGCCGACACTGTCTGGCTGATGGGACCTGAAGAAGGCCAGCCCTGTGCGACTTCACTGATCGTTGGGAGGAGTGTGGTAGAAGGCGGTCATGCAGATAAACTAGTCCTAAGCCATGTAGGGCTTTAAAGGTGACAACCAACACCTTAAATTGTGACCGGAGCGCAATCGGCAGCCAGTGCAGCTCGCGAAGGATGGAACTCGTGTGGGTGTACCTTGGCACACCCATGACTGCTCGCGCAGCTGCATTCTGGACTAATTGTAGTCTCCAGACACTCTTCAAGGGTAGCCCCATGTAGAGCGCATTGCAATAGTCAAGCCGTGAGGTGATAAGGGCATGAGTGACCGTGAGCAGAGCCTCCTGATCCAAATAGGGCCGCAATTGGTGCACAAGGCGCACCTGTGCAAAGGTCCCCCTGGCCACAGCTGGCAGGTGTTGATCTAATCTCAGCTGAGAGTCCAGGAGGACACCCCAATTGCGAACCCGTTCTGCGGGGATTAAGTTTTCTCCCCCCAGAACCAAGGAAGGACGATCAACATGTTCCTTCGGAGGCAATATCCACATCCACTCGGTCTTGTCTAACATCATCCAGGCACCGGTCTATTACATCCACTGCTTCACTGAATTGACGAGGGGTGGAGATATACAGCTGGGTGTCATCAGTGTATTGTTGGAAACTCACCACATGCCGTCGGATAATTAACATAGATGCTATGAAAAAAGATGACCCCTGCTCTAGACTCTTATACAATAATAAACTAATATGAAGTGTGCTAAGAGCTGGTGTGAAATTAGTTGTCCTAAACATTATTTGTGTGGAATGAATGGTACAAAAAAGTCCATTTCCTATCATATGCTTATTCTCAATAGTAGGTATAATTGCACAAATCGTAAATTACATTGAGTTTCTGATACAATGTTATTTTCAGCAAGACAAAGATCACAAAAGGAGATAAAAATAAATGTGGCATATGAAATCCCACCATCTACCACTAACTTCAGTTAATGAAGGATACAGCTTACAGAAGAGGATAATGGCAGTGGCGTTTTACTTGTAAAATCATAAACTATTCTAAATGCAGATATGACATAAAAATGTTGAATGCGATCATGCAACTAAAATTTTTCAGAAAATATATGCATATAAATACTTTTTTGCCAATTAAAAAAAATCTGTCCCAGACATTTTAGAAAAAGTTGTTGACAAAAACACTGGAATTGCTTTTGAGGTTTAGTAAACAATTTGCACTTGTAAATTCCACAATAATGTGAATATAATTCTTACTATTAGATCCACGTATCCCCAGTTTATCCTCTGCTTTTCCAGTAGTGATTCCACCAAAAGCTCTTTCTACAATAAAAGCAGTAATTTTGTCTTTGAATGCACCATCTTCATCAACAACCTCAGTTTTTGCAAACACAGTAAAGATATCTGCAATACCACCATTGGATATCCATATCTGCAATTGAAAGAAAAGAACATATTTTATGTTCCACTCAGAAGAAACATGAAAATTACTACACTAAATATGTATGAACTGATAGGCAGATGTTGTATCTTTAGTATTCACCCGTAGCATGTTTTCTGAAATAATCACCTAAGGGTCAATACAGATCTGACAAACTGGGTTCAACACTGGGAAATGAATCCTTTTTAAACACTAAATGGCTAGAAAGTTCACACAAAAGAAAAGCACCTTTGGATACACTTGCTTTTCTTACTAGGTTATTTTAGTGTTTGTGCAGCTCACTCTTTTTGTAAGAAGGCTGATCTCATCCAGCTAGCTTTCTCTTTAGAAACGTAAATCACATTGGTTAAATTGACATTGACAAAGTAGCCCGTTCTGTACCTTTGAACCATTTAATAGGTAATGCTTTCCATCTTCACTCAAAGTGGCTCTGGTCTGAATGGATGCAGCGTCACTTCCACTGAAATACAGGTAAATCAGGAAAATGGGATTTGCTAGCTCAAATTGAGCTACTGAACTCAAAATCCTTTCCCTCTCCAGAGAAATCTAAATCTGAAAAGGCAAGCTATTATTATGCTTCCAAACATTTAAAATGATTCCTTAAAATGGTTCTTAAATTGCTCCTTTGAGTATGGGAACAAATGGGAACCTAATGTCTGCGGTCACCGTCAGATGGTCACGCAACATAAGTGGCAACAGCTTCTCCACCTTGCCTGAAGCTTCCACCCACAGAAGAAAACTAGCCAGCTTTCCTCCCTGGAATTTGTGTCAGGACTTCACAACCCACATGAGGGGGTTTCTCAGAATGGGACAGGGTGGCCTGCATTCATTCCAACCTCACTATGCCTTGCTCTGTGTGAGGGCTTGTAATATGCCTTTGTGACTCTCCTGGCCATTTGCAAAAAAAAGCAGCTTACAAACTCTCCGGATCATCTATCAACTAGTTTTGGAGAAACTGACATGGGGAAGAGACCATTAGCTCCCCTTGAGTAGAAGCAGGGCGGCAACATTTCTCCTGTCTCCCTTTCAGCCTCTTGCTTTTATCATTCAAAAGTAAGGAGCTTCTGTTTTGCCTCACCCTCATGATTCCAGCAGAGCCTGCTTCCCGAACTTGTCTATCCTTTTTTTTTCTTTCAAACTAAGTATAAGTCAGCCTTCCCATTTAAAAGGCACAATAATTGTGTGCATGCCCTCCGGCTTCTCTCTCAAATGTTTGTCATATTGGAGCAATTCCAGTAAGAAAAATGTAATTACATATGCAGACATGATTCATTCAGATTCAAAGAACAGATTAAAAACACAGCAAGAATTACAGGTAGTCCTCCTCTTACAACAGTTTGTTTAGTGACCGTTTAAGGTTACAAGAGCACTGAAAAAAGTGACTTACTGTGTTTTCACGAAAATAAGACCCGGTCTTATTTTCTTTTAGGCCCCTGAAATAAGCACTAGGACATATTTTTGGGCTGTGTCTTAATGTTTTTTAGTGCCACCGCCGCGAGGCAGAGGGTAGCTGCCCGACGCACACACCAGCTTACTTCAGGCCCCCCGTGGCTCCACACCCCAACAACTGCTTCACAGCGGCAGCATTGGCAGCCATGTTAAGCAGGAGTCCACGTGGCTGCTGGCCCACTGCTTCCGGCACCGGTGCGGCACCAGAGCAGGAGGCCAGCGATGCAGCCAGGCCATCCATGCCCCGACAACTGCCTAGCCTCAAGGGGTGGCCCACTTTTTCTTGTGGCACTGGCACAGCACGTCGCTTGGCCTCCTGTGGCGCTGCGCCGGAAAAAGTGGGCCGACGCAGCCAGTTCTTGATTGGAAATCTTTCTCACCAGGGATCAATCTCATGTGTAGATAAATTTAGTCTTTTAATGAGTTTATTACAAAAATGCTACCTTCCTGGTTCTGTGAGGCAAAATGCTGCAATGTGCTCTCCAGTGGCCAGTTTAGGTAGATACTTTTTCTTCTGTTCCTCAGTGCCTGCAATCAGGAGCCCCTGCCAACAGCAAACAAATAAACCAAACAGTCAGATAGGGAAGCATTTTTGAATTATAGGTATTGAGATCATAGGAACGAACTATTCCCGAGGGCCCTGTCATTCCAGGAAGTGATATTTCGAGTCTCATGGCTTCATGCATTGCAAGTTTTCCTAAACTAGCACAACACCTGTTTCCAGAAATTATGAAATGAAAGGTGCATTGACGTGATGACCGTTTAGTCAGGTAATGAAAGCATGAAGAGCTAACATAAACTCTTCAGAAAACTGTAAGAATTAGTACATACTAAATTTTAAAACTTCTCAAAAGTTAAATGTATTTATCTAAATTGAATTATGTCCATGCTGCTTTTGTTTTGGCCTAATATTTATTTACACAAATTCCTTTCAATGTTTCTAAAAAT
>QLTV01002118.1:829053-870103 GCA_003457575.1 Thermophis baileyi | reverse complement strand
GGGGAGAAGCCTCCCAAGAACAGCAGACGGTGGAAGCCGCGTGGGGCTCTTCCCTGCTTGAGCAGCCATGAGCCCCCAAAGGGAAGCGCCGGCTGGTCTCCAGCCTGCCCGGTCCCGCCCCTGAGAGACTGGCAGCAGCTGCTGCGGCTGCGACTGCTCCTCTGATTCCGAGGGGGGTTTGAGAGTGCCGCCGCCCCCCTTCTCAGCCCCAGAGCAGCAGCAGCTGAGTCTCCACCAAGGGCCACCCACCCACCCACTGGCCACCAACCTTGCAGGGGACTGGGCAGGCTGGAGACCGGCCAGCGCTTCCCTTGGCCCAGGACATGGGGGCTCATGGTTGCTCAAGCGGGTGTCGTGAAGCCCGCAGCTGGGTCGGGCAGGGATACCGGCTTGCAAAGAAGCCCACCACCACAAGGCCTGTCCGCGCAATAGGCTGTGCTGCCGCGGCCCCGCTCAACCACACTTCTTAGCTGGGCGCCGCCAGCGGCTTCCAGCCCATCCACCCCATGAGCGAAGTGGGCGGTGTGAAGAGACAATCGGCCGCGCCTCCCCACCCAGCCTTCCTTGCCTGGCGCTGCACTGGCAGCTCCGCCCTGCCCAGCTCCGCCCGCCACTTCCTGCGAACTTCCTGGGAGACGGCCGGAGCGAGGGGCGGGCGGGAGCGCCTGGCACGCCCATCCACCGGCTGTCCAGGCAGCGTCACTGTCTCCCTGCCCCGCCAAGGCCCCTGCCAAGGCCCCCTCCATAGCTGCACGCCCTGATGCTGCCCGGCCCCGGAAGGTCCCGGAGCCGAAGGTGAGAGGGGCGGCAGTGAGCCGCCCTTCCTCCCAGAGCACTTTCTTCCTTCTCCTACCGCCAAGAAAAGAGAAAGAGAAAGAAAGAAAGAAAGTGGAAGGGAGATAGAGACAAGAAAGAAAGGAAAGGAAGAAGTGGAAAGGAAAAAAGGAAAGAAAAGGAAGGAAAGGAAAGGAGGAGAGGAAAGTAGCAAAGAAGAGGAAAGGAAAGGAAAGAGAAGGAAAAGAAAGAAGGAGAGGAAAGAAGAGGAAAGGAAAGAGAAGGAAAGGAAAGGAAAGAAGAAAAGGAAGAAGAGGAAAGGAAAGGGGGGAGGGGAGGGGAGGGGAGGGACTACAGCTACAGCTCTGCAATATGGGACTGACTTTCCCAACAACAACAGCAAGCCACTGTCAAATAAGCTTCAATTATTTTGTAATAATTACAATAACTTTAATAATTTTGTTACAATTAAAATAGCGCCAAAAATCCATAAACTTATTTCAAACAAGCAGGAACAAATATCACACTAAAAATGTGTAATACTTAAATAAGCTTCAATTATTTTGTAATAATTACACTAACTTTAATAATTTTGTTACAATTAAACAACCTTTAAAGATTTTGTTATGATTAAATAAGCATTTACGATTTTGTTATAATTAAATAAGCATTTATAATTTTGTTATATTAAATAAGTGCATTTCATATTAATAAAATGGAAGTTCTCTGATCATTATTTTACAAATGTATTTATCTTTTCAAAAAAAATTCATATTAGTGGTCGGGGACTTAAAATTATGAATTAGGGTCTGTGGGATTTAAAATTATGACCTTGGTGGTCCCTGAGGTCCAAAAGGTTGGGGACCCCTGCTCTAAGACATCCACCAATACTGACTGCGCAAGCCACTAGTGACTAGACTAAAACATAAACTGAGAGCAAACCCCACTCCCTACTAGTACTGATGATGTTACCTAGTTTGGGTAATGAAATAAATGTCTGCAAGAAAACAATCAAGCTCAGAGAGCACCAAAGCCCCGTCTTAAGAAAGTTAACCTGTGCACTAGGATTCCTTCAGATTTATTCATCTCATGCATAGAAAGTAGGACAATTAAATTTTTTAAACATTCATTGAAAGGGTACAATAAATCCCCCTCCATTTCCCCCCTCTTTTGGTGGACTAACCAAGTTTTTAAACAGTATAAAGCAACTAACATTCTTAAAATCCGAAGCCACCAATTGTGTAATATGGGCTACTCCAATTTGCTATTCCAAAGTTCTTATCATTGTAATTTTTTTTTTCTAAACTATGTTACTGTACATTTATTAAATTTATATTTTTATTTTAAATTTATATTTGTTTATTTATTAAATTTATATGCCATCCAACTCTGGGCAGCTTACACCATAAAAACATGAGTAAACATAGGGGTCCTTAATATCCTTTTATCTGGGTAATACAATAATACAAATTGAAATGTTCTTATCCATCAGGTAGAATATATTCCTGGGGATTAGCTGCTGAATGTTAAAGGATGTTGCAGCAGCAGGTTTTTCAACTCTCTCCTCGCTCAGTTGATGCATACCATCCCTGGGAATATTGCCTAAAGACTGGGAGTCCAGATTTCACAATAAACGCTGCTCTGTAGCAAAATTGACACTTGCTCCATAATCTACACCCAATTATTTTCTCCAATTCACTTCCATCTTCCAGACTAGAAGATAACTTCACGCTCTATTAGCAAACAAATGGCAAATGTGCACAGATGTATTCAGCAAAAAATATACAAACAGTGAAAGATACGAGTTCAGGTTCATATAACAGGAACCCTCAACTGTCAATTGCCTCTTCATAGAAGTGGTCCCCAACCTTTCCGGCTTGGTGGACCGGCGGGGGGAGGGGATGGTTCCATGTGCACATGCATAGTTTCATTTGCGCAAGGGACGGCTGCGTGCACCTGCTGTTCGTATAGTTTCACGAGCGTGTTCACCAGCCACTTTTGCACAAGTGGAGCTGCGTGAATGCATGCTCACCACCTAGTTCTGAACGGGCCGCAGCCTGAGGGTTGGGGACTCCTAATATAAGTGTTTAAAGATTAAAAACAATATTGACATTTCTACAGAAATAAAGTTTCTACAGAAATCTTCAGGATGCATTTTTATTGCATAACATTGCTGTGAATCTTTGCATAAAGTTTATTTGTTCATTCATTTCAAAATATTTATAGGTAGTCTTCAGTGAACTACTACTTGTTCAGTGACCATTCAAAGTTACAAAGGCACTGAATGACTGGTACTTACAACTGGTCCTCAGAGTTCTGGCTGTCCGAGAACTTCAGCAGTTACATGATTGCAATTCAGAAACTTGGCAACCTGCTTGTACTCACGATGGTTACCGAACCCTGCAGTCACATAATCACCATTTGCAATCTTTCTTGCCAGTTTTCCACAAGAAAAATCAATGAAGCAGGGAATGTTGCAAGTTGTTCTAATCAGTTGCTCCTATTCCCACTGCTTTTTCTCCCTAGGAGTCTGGCTGCATAGTATGGGATGCCAAGGATGCATCCACCTATAGCATCCATCTATAGCATCACCCCCTGCACTCCATAGCATATGCCCGCTTATGTGGTGCCAAAGCAGGCACGTGTAGGCCCTCCTGCATCCTACAGTAGCCATTCCTATCTAAATGCTGTCTTAGCCTTCCCATACCAGAACTTACTTGCCCACTGGCCTGCGAGTCACCTGGGAGTTGCAACTTACTGCCAGTTCCTCATTGACTTTACTTGTTGGAGTTGGCAGGAAGTTGTGAAAAGATCCATGCTTAAAAACCATGATCCTCATTTAATAATGGCAAAAGGGACTGCTGTGATTACCATCGTTAAGTGATGTGGCCACTTGACATTATGCTTTATGACTGTATCAGCAATGAACATTCCAATCCCAACTACCACTGTTAAAGAAAGACTATCTGTATTTATCTATTTATTTTTATTTATTATTGAACCATTACTGGTTAATAAATTGACTTGGAAAAGCTGAACATTACCACCCTCTGGTCTGCCATCTGAGTGGATTCTAATAAAAATCATCACGAAATTATATGCGTGGACGTAGCTTCAGTTTATTCATTTCAAGTTTCTACTATCTCCAACATCGACACATAGTCCTCAACTTACGGCCAAAATTGAGCCACTTTTCTTGCCACATTTCTTAAATAAATCACTGCAGTTGTTAAATTAGTAACACGGTTGTTAAGTAAATCTGATTTCCTCATTTACTTTGTCAGAAGGTTGCAAAAGCTGATCACAAGACCCCAGGACACTGCAACCGTCATAAGTGTGATAGCTGTCAAGCATCCGAATGTAAACCATGTGACCATGGGGATGCTGCAACCATCATAAGTGTGAAAAATGGTCATAAGTTACTTTTTTCAGCGCTGTTAACTTCGGTCATTAACCGAACTGTTGTAAATCGAGGACTACCTGTACATTGCTGCAGCCTAAAATTACAGAGTTTGAGATCTGAATTTGAGATGAAACACCAGAGACAAGGTAAGGTTGTTGTTTTTCTAACTTGAGAATCCCAAAGGTAGTTTTTCAAGAGGCAATTGGACTTTGATTTTTCTTTGAAGATGTTCTCTTCTCATCCAAGAAGCTCCTTCATCTTTTGGATGAGAACCGAAATGTCTTCAAAGAAAAACCAGAAAGTCCAGTTGCCTCTTGAAAAAGCACCTTTGGGACAACCATGACCTGGATGAGGAGAATCTCCATAGACATCTAACTTGAGAAACACCACCCGCAGTTAAAAAGCAGATCCCTGCTACGCCAAGGGATTCCTGAGATGCTGGAAACCTGGGTCTTCCCTTAAATCCCAAGGTCCCCCAGCCCAGGGAAACCGCGTAGCTTTCGGCGGCCTCACCTCTTGGAAATTCCCCTTGAAAAGCTCCTTAACAAAAGCGGGCCGAGGGCAGCCGGTGCGAAACAGCCTGGCCCCGGGTGGGAGCGCCGTTCGCGCCGCTCGCAAAAGCAGAGCGAGCCCACTCATGTTTCCGGCAAGCAGCTCGTTCTCTTCGCACCGACGGCGAGTAAACGACCGGCGCACGTTAATGACGCAACGTCGAATGGCCCGTTCCAAGGCAGGCCACGTTGCCGAACCCGCACCCACGTGTGAAGAGGCGGTGGGAAGCTGCGCGAAGTTCAGACGTCTAGCGCTAATGTGCTAAAGGGCACCCGAACCTGTTCGGATGGGAAGGGAACCAGGGCAGCTTCAGGCTTGCGTGGAAATGAAACCTGGATTTCGGATCTGCAGCGGTTGATTTTGACTTTTGCTGCAAAACCTTTTGGAGGCTTCTCGACTCCATCTCATTTTAGCTGTTAAGAGTCGTAGAACAGCTGTCTGTGGCAATAGCACTTAGACTTGTATACCGCTTCACCGCGCTTTACAGCCCTCTCTAAGCGGTTTACTGAGTCAGCCTATTGCTCCCAGCATCTGTATTCTGAATGTTTGATTTTTATTTTTTTATTACATTTTCTCACGCCCTTTCCCTCCCGGAACTGGGGATCGTGATGTTCTGTATTTACATTTGCACTAACGCCGACGCCTTTCTCGGGCCATTTGGTTTTATGTTTTCAGCGGTTCGTTTTGTGCTATTTTATTTATGTGTTGTATTTCCTAATAGTAGATTTAAAAAAAAAACAAAGGAGCAGCCTGAGTGATCTTGCTTTTTTTCTCTCTCAAAAATAAATAAATAAATAAAAGTAAGACTTATAGTAAAGTTAGGTCTGCTTTGGACTGTTACCATGTATTGAATCCTAAATTTGTGGTTTTTAGGAATGCGAGATGGTTTCTGTCTGGTTGCTTGACTCCACTACAACTCTAGGCACTTTACGGTTTTGTAAAAAAACATGCATAAAGGAAATAAATAGTATAGCTGACCGAGAGACAGAATTGAAACCAAAAGGGTTCAACCCATGATCTGGGAGAACAACCAGGTATCTGACAGTTGTATTTAACATGTTACATACAGTGTGCTCAATTTTTCTTGTAGAAGAAACCAATTTGGGAGAGTAATTTTTAGCAGAAAAAGTGCAGAAGGGTAAAGAAGTTTTATATTACAGCTTTCTGTTAAGTTTAGAATGAGATAATTGTGCTTCTGTTACTCGAATATTTTGAAACTTTATTTTCTTATCTATTTTGAGATACATAAAGCCATATTTTTAAATTATCTGTTGTTTGGTGATTCATCCTTTTAAATAAGAGTTAACCTATTTCAACATTTATTAAGAGATTGCCATATATTATTCAGAACAACACAGAGAACTAAAATTAATTTTATGATTAAATGACTAAAAAGCTGTCTTTCACTTTAATGTGATGCTTTGTGTAATAGTTATATCTTCACACTGTTCAATTAACAAATGTGATTTTTCCCCTCACCATTTAATAATAAATTCTTTGATAGCCAAACTAAAAATCTCATCTTTGTTCTATTTTTTAGAGAGAGAACCAGAGTGCATATGATAAAATTTATACATTTATTTCACAAAGTATTTGCAAAAATGCATAATTAAAAAGTACAGTGGGCAGGAATGTTAGAAAAGTGGTCAATGGAAAAATACACATATATTCATGGGAAAAATAAATTTCCAGTTTTGAAAATATTGATGCAATTATTAATATATTGATCTCAGTGACTTGATGGATTTCTGTTGTTTCATAAAATATGATTACAGGTAGAGATGTGCAGGCCCGGAAAAAACCTGGAAAAATTAGGAAAAAAACCCGGGTTTTTTCCATTTTTTTCCTGAAGGCTTTTTTGTTTTTTTTCCAAAAAAATTGGAAAAATTGAAAAAAGAAAAAAAAACGCATTGTGGAATATTAGATTTTAACATGATGAATAAAATATTTTAAGACAGGGTGTTCACATATTTTCCAAATCATTTCTAAAAAAAATGTATGATATCAGATTATTCTAATTTCTGTGCACTGAGTGAGGACAAGCAAGTCCTAGGTAACAAACTGAACCCTCCACTGCAAGAACAGTATGCATTTCTTCCTTTAGGACAGTGGTTCTCAACCTTTCTAATGCTGCGACCCTCTGCGACCCTTGCCCCGCCGCCGTGACCCCCGCCGCTACCCCCACCCCGCCCCTGATGAGGTGACAAAGGGGGCGTGGCACCAGGGATAAAATGCTCCCAGTTTGGCCGTGCCTGCGGGTCGCCGGACAGCCGGTAGCCACGGAAGCAGGAGACTTCGCCCACCCGCCCGGATGCCGCCATTTGAGTTCTTTTACCCTCTGCGCATGCGCAAAGCATTCTGCGCATGCGCAGAGGGTAAAAGAACCCAAATGGCGGCATCCGGGCGGGTGGGCGAAGTCTCCCGCTTCCGTGGCTACCGGCTGTCCGGCGACCCGCAGGCACGGCCAAACTGGGAGCATTTCCAAGATGGCGGGCTAGCGTGCGCGGTGACCCCTGTGAAAAGGTCGTTTGACCCCCAAAGGGGTCGCGACTCACAGGTTGAGAACTGCTGCTTTAGGAGGTGCTGCTATTGTAACAAGAAAAAGGTTTCAGTTTTGCTTTTGCATGTTAGTGGGTGTGTTTGGTTTGTTCTGTCCTCTTCACTAGGCCTCAAAAGCATTGGAAGAAAATACAGAGCAACAAAAAGGACCTGAAAGGATCCGAGTGTAAGAAACACTGTTCTTGATCAGGATGTCTTCTGGGTTCAGCTGCAAAATTCCCTGAAGATTCTAAAGCCAATTGCTGCAGCAATCACTGCATCTGAATCAGATAGTGCACTGTTGTCAGAAATTCCTTATCTAATGACCAAGATAAAAACAACTGTTTTTGAAAATCTCAGTATATCTCCACTTACAACTATAGAAGAAAGTAAAGTGAAAGATTTTATTAAAAAAAGGGAAGAATTTTGTTGTCATCCAATTCATGCTGCTGCAAATCTGTTGGATCAAAGATTCAAAGGTGCAAACATAAGTGATGATGATAACACTGCTACTGCATTTGACTGGATCACAAAACAAGCATCACATTTAGGACTTGATGTTGGGAAGGTACTTTCAAATGTTGCAGAATATAGAACATCTTCAGGGATTTGGTCCAGGAATGCAATCTGGGATTCTGCCAAACATATTCCTCCTGCAACATGGTGGCAAGGTCTTTGCACAACACAGCCTCTGACTCCTATTGCTTCTCGCCTTCTCCAGATACCTCCATCTTCTGCAGCATGTGAAAGAATCTGGTCTATGTTTGGAAACACTCACACTAAGTCAAGAAATAAACTGACATGTGAAAGGGTAGAGAAGCTTGTTTCGATCCGGGCAAACCTTCAGTTTTTAGAAGTTCCTAATTGTGATGACGGACAAAGAAGAGTAGCTGTGGAGGCTTTTTGGCTGTTCCACATAAACTAGTAAGCAGTTCAGGAGATTGTTGCTCCCTTTGTTACAAATAAATATTATAAAAAAGTAAATTCTGTTTGTGATAATTGTTTGGCTACACTATATTTTTAATATGCTAGTTGTGATAATTTTATGCCAAGTCAAATTGTCCATAGTCATATTTTATGTTCCTAAAGTAACAGAATGACTTTCAATCTTAAAAAGACAAAAAAGTGCTAATGTAGCATTTTTTTCAATTTTTCCAAAAATTTCCGTTTCTCCCCCCAAAAACCCGGAAAAAAACTGGGTTTTTTTCCGAGCTTCAAAATTTCCGGAAATTTTACATCTCTAATTGCAGGTAGTCCTTAACTTAGAACCTTTCATTTAGTGACTATTTACAATGACATAGCAATAGCACTTAGACTTATATACTGCTTCACAGGGCTTTTACACCCCTCTCTAAACAGTTTACAGAGTCAGTATATTGCCCCCAACAATCTGGGTCTTCATTTTATCAAACTCCAAAGCAGCGGTGGGTTCTAACTTACCTCACTGCCGGTTTGCTTCCTCCCGCGCCGCGTGGCCACGCCTTGGTGCGCGCGTGCATGCGCAGTGCAAAAAAATAAAAAAAATTCCCCCCAAAAGCCGAAAACAAGATGGCGACGCATGCGCAGTGCCGGAAACTCGGCTTCTGCGCATGCGCAGAAGAAAAAAAACCTGGAAATTTTTTTTTTTAAAAAAATTCCCCCCAAAAATTCAAAAAAAAATGCCGGTGTCACCAGCGGGTCGCTACCGGTTTGGGCAAACCGGTCCGAACCAGGAGGAACCCACCTCTGCTCCGAAGGATGGAAGACTCAGTCAATCTTGAGCCAGTGAGAATCGAACTTTGGCAGTTGGCAGAATTAGCCTGCAATACTGTATTCTAACCACTGTGCCACCATGGCTCTCTTATGACCATTTTTCATACAATCATTGCATATCCCCATGGTCATGTGATCAAAATTCAGACTTTTGGCAACTGGCTCATTTATGACGGTTGCAGTGGCCTGGGCTCATGTGATCATCTTTTGCAACCTTCTGACAAGCAAAGTCAATGGGGAAGCCAGATTCTCTTTATAACTGCAGTGATTCACTTTATAATTATGGCAAGAAAGTTCGTAAAATGGGGCAAAACTCACTTAACTGTCTTGCTTAGCAATAGAAATTTTGGGCTCAATTGTCATAAGTTGAGGACTACATGTATGTCTTTCAACTTTAAAAGCACAATGAAAAACAGAAAATGAGCTATTTAGAAAATTAGTAAAAGCTTATTACTATGCTGAATAAATTGTTGATACTGTTGTAGTACTTTGTTATCTTGTTATGCCATGCTGGATCCACCCAGCATCTTTAAGGCTGGAATATTCATTTTTAGCAGTTAATAAAGAATTGCTATAACAATAACCCCCTCTTCACAGTAAATTCTGCAATTGTTTAGAAGCACCTTTCAAAATGGAAGCAAAACACAAGTAGACGGGAAGAAATATCATTCAGGTTCATTGACTGTTCTCCCTTTCTTCAGAACTTATGCTTTTTCTAGAGACTATTTTCTAACTTAGTTTTTTGTTTCCCACTTCTCTCCGATGAGGTGCAATGTTTATCAGCCTATCTTTACAATAGTGAATAGAAATTGAAATTCAGATTTTTTTGTGAAAAGCCTCTAATGTGAATGGAACACAATTTCTTTATGCAGTTCATAAGATGTAAAACATTCTGTAGTTACTCAGATACTGGATTAAATAATACTGTTTTAATAAATATGCTGCCCAAGCAAAACCTTTAATTGATTTCCTGTGATTTTCTTAACAAGGCTCAATACCTTTGAGTCAGTGATTGTCTCCACTTGTGTTGTTTGTATCTGACCTCCAATAAGATATGTGCTTTGTAATAGCTTGGAAAAATAATGAAGATAATATAAGTCTTACAGTATTATTTTGTGCACAGGAAGGAATGGGAAATTATTTGGAAATGTAGATAAAAGGGGCAGATAATTCCATTCCCCACTATCCTGCCAGAGCTGAAGAAGTTTTTTGGATGAGAAGCGAAACGTCTTCAAAAGAAAAAACAAAGTCCAGTTGCCTCCTGAAAAAGCACCTTTGGGACATTACTGATACATGTTCCAGTAATACTGCTCCAGTGAATCATTTTGGCAGCTATGTTATTTCATTTATAGTCAGTTTGTGTGATCTGGCATGAGCTGAGTGTATTATCTATTGTTTCTTCTGCTTCTTCACACACACTGCACTTTGAATCATTTGATGATTTTTCAAATCTGGCAAATCTTTTTCAATTCTATTCATTAGTTCAACTAGCTGGCTCTTGAGCAGCCAAAATCAAGCCTACAGTTTCTTTTTTTATGTTCCTTATATCATTAATATTAACATCAACATTATTAATATTCCTTATGATTATAAGGGAACAGTAGTTGATGTGAAGCAGAGGATCTATAGTGATATTGCATGATGATAACCAATAATACTATGTACTTTACTGAATCCATTATCTGAAATGAATGAATAAATGCAAGTAATCCTTCTTTCCTTATTTTGAATGTAATTCTTCTTAAAACAATGCAAAATGAGATGTCCAAGAATTAAAGTGGCATAAATAATTTTATTCAATTAATATGAAAAAATATATGTTCTACAAAGAATGAGAAACTGGGTGAGTTCAAAGTGATTTATTTGATTTCCCACATAATCACAGTTATAGTTTAACAACAATAAAGTCTGATACTACTTACAAACAAATGCATATTAAAATGAAAGCACTCCTTCTTTTCCAACAGTTACAAAATCTCTTGAATGTCCCTTTACAGAAGCTTCTCATGAGCATGATGTTTCTTGAAGTCTTTTAACAGTCTGCATTCAATCTAATTCTAACAGTTTAATACTATTCAAAGCTGGGATTTAGTTCCTAGCAGAGACAGGTACTGTGTGTAACCTGAAAAGTGACTGCAGACTTATATTAATACTAATTTACACACTATATACAGTTTAGAGAATTAATTATTCTTCCTACTTGGTCCTGTTTCCACTCCCTTTTTCCCTCCTTCAAAATTGTATCTTATGATTGGTCATTTTTTCTTTGAACTATGTACACACTTTTTTTGCAGGCAAGGTGTGATGATATTTTACAATGGAAACAGCGAAACTCATGCTTAATTGCAGAAAATGCACAGCTGTATATGAAACAGCAAGTCAACATGTAAAGTGTCATTGTTAAGTAGCTGCTGACCGCTTTTCAGCTCATTTAAAAATCAAGAAACGAGGTTTCAGCTGCATGCAGTGCTTGATGGGAAAATCATCCTACAAGTTATGCTGTAAGACTTTTAGCAATACAAGACATTTACATTATAATAGGATAACTTTGGTTTTCTTTACATTGATTTACATTTCATTCTTAATTAAAAGAAATATATAATTGATGGTTGTCCCAGAAAAGATACTTTTACAAGGTCCATTTTTCTTAGAGTTTTCACTGAGAGAAAGAGATGTGGTTCAGTAGTGCTTTATACTGCTTTTTAATAAATAAGGAAAACATAATTAAAACTTTCCAATATCTTTAAAAAAATTAAATCTGTTTTCTTCAGTAGCATCTAAATCGTAATAATGATTAATTTCATTTTCCAAAACATGGAGAAGTATTTTTCTTTTTTACTTTTAAACCTAAAGGTAATTCTCTTCCTTGGATGTTTTGTCTAAATGGCAATAACACTGGATTTTTATGCAATAACATATTAATTGAATGGGTTTATTGATTATTTTTTTTATATTTGCTAATCATCGATATTTGTGATGATTACGTTTTTTGTATAATTATAAAAGATAAAACTTGTATCTAACTAAATGCATATGAATCTATAAACCTAAAATCTTTGATTTTCTTGGAATATCAAAACAATGAGTATAAAAGATGGATAGCATTTTTAAAATATGCAATAGATAATAGATATTAATGCTTGAAATGTAAAATAATGACTATCCAGCCCATTGCTTTGAGTTTGATATATGCAAATTATACAATGAGCAACATAAAGGAAAAAATGTCCTATCTTATCTTTTCTGGAACAACTTATAAGTTACAATTCAACTCTACTATTGGTACAAAGGTTTGAAGAAAAGCTTACATATTTAAATATGTTAACACTTTACTTCAACTAATATCAACAGTAACACTGAAATACTTTGCAAATATACGTTATGGAGAGAGTAGCCTCAATACTACTAACATTAGATGACATGCATACAGTTGTATTATTCCTTATAAGAAGAAAACCCAAATTTAAATGTGAAGAGATCCTTGGGTTGTGATGTTCCCTCTTAGGTAATTTGCACAATCTAGGACAGTTTGGATGACAACATTATTTTTATTAAAATTTCCTATGAAGTTAAATTAGATGGAGGGAAATCCAAGGACAGGAAAAGGTGTTGTATATTGCATAAGAAATAATTTTCAAATTTAAACATCAGACACTCTAAAGTGGTTGTTTCTGGTGAATGAAAGTTAACAAAACTACTGAGCTTATTTTTGCTGGTACTCCATATAATCCATATATTAGAAAGTGAGGGAAGAAAACTGGAGATCAGAAATCACCAGTATAGGGAAGTTGTTTCATACGTTATGACTTCTTTCAGAAGCAAAAATCAGGGTTTTTTTGGCTTTACCCATCTTTCACGGGAACATTTTTCCTCTTCTTCTTTTAAATCAACATTCAGAATTCTGCTGGTGCAGCTCTGCGGTTCCTTTTGTTTCTGCCTTTTAGATGTAAAGTCGTGATTGAGGTGGCTCAAAATGCTGAAACTACAAAGTATGCTCCATGTATGATTTTATTTTTTTTAAAAAAATAGGATTTAGGTTTACAAAGAAATATATGGTCTTGCAAATGACTCAGTACAACACATAAGCAACAACAGCACAGTTGGATTTTACAAGATGTCTTGGACTAACTGGACTATGACAGTTCGAGCATAGACTCAGCCTGCTGAGTGCTGGATAAAACTAACAAATGTGATGAGAAAAATGGTGAGAAAATCCTGCTGCCAGCACATGGCTACATGGAATTACAGTTATAAAAATCTATACTCAATACTAAAATAAACTTTCAAGTTTCTGATTGCTTTCATGTGGAAAAAAAGTCTGAAGTTTTCATTGATAAAAACTGAGTATTAAATGGTAAAGAGGCAATGTGGCCGAAAAGAATGGATGTTGGTTATTTCAGGGTCTGAGATGAATGTTCATGCAGCGTATGTAACTAGCTTCTATGTAAATCTTCATGTGTATTTATTAAAACATACACAAATACAAAAGAAATGTAAACTATGTAAGTTCACAGTTATCACAGCCTTTAAAGTGTCTAAGAACTGGAGGAACCAAAATGTAGAGAAAACCTATAGTAAAGGTGTCTCGTGTTGCTACTGTATAGGTACTGCATCTTAACTAGTTTGCTTACCTGAAATAGCAGAGCAGTTATAATACTGAATAAGTATATTATTATACTAATAGAGTACAAAGCATATTTGATTGCAACAGTTATATGCTATGTTATTTGGCACATTTTGCAAAGATTGCTTAAAGATTTTATTTTCTCAAGTCCAGAGAACTTTCAATGAGTACTGAAATGCCTGGAATTTGTTCTTTAGTTTTTTGGTCTACACTTCCATTTGCTACTTATCTATTTTACTGCCCTTTATCAGTAAGGGAAATTATGGAAAAGTATATATTGCTAGCTTTGTGGACTGAAAAAGCTTTTTCTAAGCATAAATGTTAGCTATACAGTGTCTGTCTGTCTGTCTGTCTCTCTCTCTCTTTCTGTATATCTATATATCTATATGTCTATATTTATATATTTATATTACATAGAGTTTACTTACGTATTTTCATCAACCATATGAGGTCTACTTTTTTTGCCCATTGTAAATTAAAGAGCAAGAATGCCACATTAATTTTATTTCATAGTTTTCCTTTTATTTTGAGTAAGTTATGTTTTCATTACTTGTTAAAAATGGTCATGCGGATGAAAAAAGGTAGCTTAACATTTTCAGCAAGCAGCATATTTTCAAGGCTACTAGAGAAAAAGGAGGGAAAAGGTCACCACCAAACTGTAAGACCAGCACTGTGAGGTTAATATGCATTGATCTATTGAATCCTTAAGGCAAAGGAGTCAATTAAGTTGCTTCTGGTTCGGATCTTTTAAAATAAATTAAAAAAAATAACCAGAATTATAGGCTGCTTCTGTTTCCTGTAAGTGCCTTTACAGCTAGGCCTAGAGCTACAGCTGTGGCTGGGTGGCTGGCTGGCTTCTAGACTATTGTGCTGATGCCGCTATGCTTGGGCTTCGTGCTGGCTGAAGTAGAAGGGGCTACTGGCTGTGCATGGTGATGGGAAGCATGGGAAGGATGTGCCAAATGAGGAGGGGGCAAGGGAGGATGGGGAGCGTGGGAATACGGGGTGTGGGAATGTGGCAGGTACGAATGCTGGGCATGAGCTACATGCTGCGAGTGCGGCCCATGATGGTACTGGTGCGGATGCTGGATGTGCTGGGGTGGATGATAGTGATGGTGATGGTGATAAGGAGGTGGGTTCTGCATATGGCAGTACTGAGAGTGATGGCTGTGCACTTGTGCCTGGGTCTGCCCTTCAGCTGGACCCGGGTGGTGCATGGCAGGAGGATGTTGAGTGTGCTGCGGGTGTGACATTATGGGAGGGTGCTGAGGTGGCGGTGGTGGGCCGGATGCTAAATGGCCTTGGGAAGGCTTTCCTCGCTTACTACCAAATAAGGACCCTAGTAGTGAGGAAGAATTAGGCATAGTCTGGTGAGGGCGAGATGGACACTCTCGGGTTGATGTAGCTCTTCGGCGCATATGAGGACTGCTAATGATGGACCCCTAAAAAGAAATTAATAGAAAATAAAAATTAAAAAAAATCTTAAAAATATGTGTAAAAGAAAAAGTTCACAGTGACCATCATGTTTTCTTTAAAAGCTCATATGGAGAAATAGCTTTATGAACTGCAGAAGAAATCTCTTTCTTTTTCTGCCAATTTCTTTTTTCAAGTTGTAAGTGGGAAATACTAAGTATGATCCATTAACAAATACTGGTGGCTTTCTTAAAATAAAGAACCCTGAAATTATTAAATAATAAAAAGTAATCAGTTACCACAAAATCTTTGATTTTGCTTTACATTCTTTACCCTACTAAAAATATAGTCATGTTATTTATTTTTCTCTTCAAGGACAAAAATATATACAGTTATGGTGAATTAATCTGAAGGCAGTTACACACTATTAGTAGTCAGATTTCATGGTAAAATTTTCAATAGAATTATAATTAAAATAGCCTGTTCCTCTTTGTAATGTAGAAAATAAATATTTTCTTGCAAATGGATTGCTTCTATCTTTTTGTAGGCTGATGTGCTGCCTAGTATTTTCAACTATTTATCTTTTAGCTATCCAACTTTCTTGTTAGTCTATGGATGCTTTTGTTTTCTTTACAGACAATTAACTGCCGATGCTTTGTGTGCTATATGTGGACTGCACTCTATTCAGTTTTAACATACATACATACATACATACATACATACATACATACATACATACACACACAAATCTGTAGGCTAAATTCAAAGACATGAACAGTATATAAATGGTTTGAAGATGAATGAAATCTCATGAAATCCACATTGAATTCACCTGTTTTATATGTTTTCTTTTCCCATGCCCTATCTATGCAATTCCATGATGTCACGACTGCATACATTTCACAATTTAACCAGAAGTAAGCAATGTGAATGACTAAGCATGAATTCAATACTTTGCGTTAAATAACAAACAGCACAATAAGTGCACTGTGTAACAAAGAATCATCGGGCCTTTACACAGGGACCAGAGTGACAGTGGCAAAAGGGCACATCGTATTCATTTAGTCATGCTTGCAGGAACAGAAGGGGAGAACAGCAGCTGAAATAAAAAAATGATGCATGATCTAAACAGACCAGAAGTAGTGTTGGTTTTTAAAGGCTAAAACTATAAAGCCTTGGCATGCATTTTATTTGAGGCAGGCAGGTTGTATGTTAGAAGAAAAAAAGAGCAAAATATGTATATAAAATAAAGGTTTGAAATGCACATCACATCCAGCTAGACATCAGTAACTTCCTACTTACTTCCATATTGCTGTCTAGCGATCCTGCACTGCTGCGACGCCCACGCTTGCCTGCCCAGGACATGCAATACCATAGATTAGAGACCAAGACAAGACCTGGGGAATCAATAGCCACTTTCCCTAATGCATTGCAGGACTTTTTTCTGGCAGCCTGAAGATTAATTTTGCATGTTGTGATAGCTCAAGGAATTGTTATAGAACTACACAGTTAAAATTAAACTCTACGCACACTGACTCAAAAGCAATTTCTCTATTTTTCAGTGGGCCTCGTGCTCAGGTAAGAATGTAATTTATACTGCCTGGAAGTCGATGAGGAAATTTCTATTTTAATTTGGCTGAATCCAGACTTAGTGTTAGCCTACTGGAAGCAATGGTACTTAATTTAATCATCAATAATTTTATGTTCCATGGATTTCAATGATACCTGCTTTAAATATGACCAAGTCTGAACACAGCTCATGATTTATAATGGAAAAATTAGAAGTTAAAGCCACTAGTTTCATTATAAATTTGTCTGATATGTATTTTTGTGGAGATCTATGGGCATCTTAATATATATTCATAATTATACATATAAACAATTGTCTGTCTATGTGTGTGTTATCCTGTAAAATGTTTATATAAAATGGCCATACTGGATAGGATTTAATTTTTTTTTTAAAAATAATGGTTATGCATTTTTCAAAATCTATTTAAATGTTTTTAGTCATACTCAAGGACTTCAAGTATGGCAACTGCATTTTGACTTATAGATTTGCTACTATTACATGATAATTATGTGAAATAGATTTCATATAATCATGGCAAAGGAAACTAAATTTAATTTTACATACAAAAATAATTAATCCAATGCTATGTTCAAGATTTGTTTGTTCACTGTGCAATGCTTATACATTTACATGGATTTACAATGATTTTTAAAGATGGGTGCTCAGATCAGATACTTCACACTAAAAGTTTGTTGAGTGCCCATTCCTAGCATATGGGAACCCACTCACCCTTGGAAAAACAGAGATTCCAGGACACCTCTATGGTAATTTTACTTTATATGAAATGTAACATTATGCCATAATAATGATAATTTATTCAACTTGCATGCCATCCAACTCTCAATGACTCAGAGTGGCTCTAAATTTAAATTGAAAGGAGAAAGAAGACCCAAGTTAAATATTAGATTTGGGAATTGGCCAACTGTGGAAACAGCATGGAAATAAACAAAAGCCCCAAAGTGTTGTTCAGGTAGAAATGTTCGATATTTCTTGTTTTGCCCTCAAGAGAAAAGATACTTTCTGTTTTAAGAAGTCCTGCCTTATTAAATGTGAACAAAGACTTAGAATAAAAGGGGATGAGGGCAATTAATTAATGCCTTTATGATAATTCTGAGCATTACAATGGTTATTGTCTAGCAGCCAAACAATAATGTAAAGATGGATGTATAATATCTGCTTCTATATATAGTAGTTAACAAAACATAGAAAGTCAAGCTCAAAGGGACAAGAAGGAAGCATTCTAGTTCTTACTTTAAAAAAGTCAGAGTGAATTCCACGAGAATGAAATTGATGCATAGTGAGTATATGCTAGTTCAATGATACAGAAGAAAAGTTTCAACAGAAAAGTGTAAGATTCTAAGTTCCATTGAGTCTTAGTCTCAATAGGAAAAAAAAGTGTAAGATCCTAAGGTCTGAGACACTATGCAACACCCTTTATTATTTTAAGATAAAAATAAAACAGAATATTATATAAATATGGTGAATATAATTAATCATTAGCCAGTTAAAATATTGGTTTAAAATAAAAATCTGTCACTCAAATGTTACTTTCCATAATAATAAGCTATTCCATATTATTCTGTGTAATGTGTTTTCTATTTTTTTTTTTTTAAACAAGGACAGTCTGGTATTCATCATCACATTTCTACTTACAAATGTGCAAAGCCTTTCAAATAAGTGCTTTATATCACATGACAGCGTGTACAATGAAAATTTCTTCTTCAGATAATTAAAGCAGATATTTCTTTTTCTGGGAACCGAAGTAATAGGTAAAGGGAAGAAGTAGGCATGTGAGCTCGGAAAAAGATACAGCTGCCTTTATGAATCTAGGAATCATACTTTTTAGGCACAATCACATGTTACAAAGCATCTCTTTCAAAGGATTTGCACAACCCTGTTGAAATATTTGTCAAGTTGGGTTTCTTTCAAACAGGCATGTTTGAAAGGCATGTTTCCTTAGAAAATCTCCATTTTAGAATTATGGTTACTGTAAGACCTATTTCATAGCCCATACAAGTCCTAAAGTTAGTACTATGTGATAAAAGTCTGAATAAAGTTACATGCTGTCCTAAATCAGTTTATTTTATTTATTAAAATTTTATGCCACCCAACTCACTGATGCAGAAACCTGGGCAGTTTACAATATAACTGAATTACTGAATACACTTTCATACATTTTAGGATTATTATTATTATTTTTAAAATGTGTTTAGGATAAAAAATCTCAGTCCAAACTACTACTTCTATATTACTTCAGGAATATGTTAAGGTGGCCTGTTCCAGTTTCTATTAATGATTCAGTTTTTATATGATAACCAATGTGGTAAACAATATAAAAGTGTGATAAAAGTATGATGATGGAAAATTTGATTAATCTCACAGAGATCACTCACGTATTAAAAATTAATATTTTTGGTCTCAGTATAAGTTGTGCAAAGATTTTTCAACTCTTCATTGAATCTACTGATCTAGTAATGAGATTCAACTGAGAATGTAGAATAAAATGTTGCAAAATAGAAGCTTTGGGATTTTTAGTCACTTTTTTCAATGGTCCAACCTCACTTCCAATTGTTGTTCAGCATTCTGTGCCACTAGCCCTGCTCACTCCTCAGTGTGATATTTGGAGGTGGTTGGGATTTGCAATTTCTATGAGGATGTCTGTAAAAACTGTTCTCAATCCCAGTTCCATGAACTCCTTGATTTATTCCTTTATTTTTAAGCAATGTCTGTTGTTGAAGACATTTTAAAATAACTTCTTAGTATCAATCAGAAAATGACTGATGTACAAGGAAACTTGCTATCCTTTTAGTATCTATCTCCCACAACCCTCCTTTTCCAGTTTCCTTAGAATTCTGGGAGTTGAAGTCATTTTAATGTTGCCAATATTGGCAAACATTAATCAATTGTATTCTCTTCTTTATGCAGTTTTCATTAGGGGTTTTTTTATTCCCTCACTAATATTTCCATTGGGCAATTCAACGAACTACACGGTCACTTCAGGTTTGCCCTCTTGTGCATGGATAGTGATGTTCTGGGTCACAAGTGCAAGCAAGAAAAATGGAGTCAGAAAGGAGAGATATGATGCTTGTAACCTAAAAGTATATTTATGATATTGGGGATATTACTTATTACTATAATAGGCAAAAAGCCTATATTATGATGGAAAACCAAAAGGAATTCTCATTATTCCTTTGTCCTGAGAAGCCTCAGAAACAGTTAATGTGATTGGCAAAGAACAAATAAAACATTAAACATATTATGCAATAGAAAGCAGAAGATCAGATGATTCTATATGATATACCTCAACAGTTTCATAAAGGATACCCTTACTATCAAATCCAACTCTAGGTGAAACAATTTATTTCTAATTTATATTTTAAAAATCTTACATTTTTATTGTTACATGCAATCCCAAATCTCTTTATATAAACAGTCTATGGAAAGTGCCGTTGAAAAAGCCATCTTGATATTGTTAAAATTATTTATTTATATATTAGATTATATGCCTTCCATCTCACTCAGCAAAGCAAGATTTTGGTAAAGAAGGGGAGATTTCAGAAAAGTAACACATTCCATGCATATTCAATGTTTTTAAGTTTTTTTCTACATAGAGTTTATTTCATAAGTATTTTAGGGAGTTACCCTAAATAACAAAATGAAACTAATCATAATGTTACTACCAATTTAGCAATTACTGTGAGTCAAAGAATTTTCATGACATTTATCCTGTGCAGGTTGACTATTATTATAATACATCAACTGCAGAAACTGATAATTTGGGGTCTTTAAACAACTGGAGGGCTCCAAAAGACATTAGATGGTCATCTGTCAAATACGCTGTAGTAGTTTCTGCATTTAAATTTAAGATTTGATACGTGTGTGTGTGTGTGTGTGTGTGTACATCTCTTGTAGAAGAATAAGTGCCAAAACTGATATTTTGGCACAGTTGGTTACCTTCTGTGATCCACTGTTTCTAATTCCTTTTTCCAGATTTAAAAAAGATATTTAAACTGGATATTATAGGAAAATTAATACCCATAACTCTAGTTCATGTCAATGTTAGTAACTACTTGCTCCAAAATGACATTACATTCTATCACGGAATATGACAACTGAAAAGATGCACTTTGTATATATCATATATTTTTTTCTCTGCCTAAAGAACAAGCAATCAATACATTATTGATTTTATATACCTACTTCCATACATTATAATGGGGTTTAGGGGCCATGTTTACTGGAGAATACTCAGAGTACCTAACTTAAGTGCTCAAAGCATTTGGATTTAAATACACCAGAACTCCCTACATGTTGAGAAGTTAAAATATGATACAGTTACTATAATAATTCTGTACTGCATGCTATTATAATTTCCTAAAATAAACATTAAAGAGCAGTAGTGCCCATTTGTTGATTTGGAAAATCAAACTCCAGCCCTGGAAGCCTTATTGTGGCTTCCTTGCTATCTTCCCCTTGAAGTTATTACTGGAGCTGCTGTTGCTTCTTCTGAGTTTCCAGGACTCAGGCTGCTGCTAGAAGCTACAGCTCATACAATGGAAGAAGGGTGTGATGGCAATCTCTTCTCTCTCTCTCCTCTCTCTGCGAGTGAGAACTTGTAATAGTATATATGGGAATGATCTTGGGAGACAGGAGGAAGAATCTCAGCCTAGTCATCTGATAAATGAAATTTGAGTCCAAAGGAAGAGGAGTGGCAAAAGTGACTCAGAAGGGACCCTCTCTAGTTTTGGAGAAACTAAAAAGTGAGGAACAGGAGGGGTACTT
Source organism: Thermophis baileyi (assembly GCA_003457575.1). Taxonomy (NCBI): domain Eukaryota; kingdom Metazoa; phylum Chordata; class Lepidosauria; order Squamata; family Dipsadidae; genus Thermophis; species Thermophis baileyi. Next base: position 848,695 of record QLTV01002118.1, on the reverse strand, counting down.
TGCGATATACAAAGGTAGAGCTTCTCATCTGGACTACCTTGCAAGGCTGACACTCCTCTGATTCAGACAATCAGAGCTTCTAGCTTTTGACTCACACTCCAGAAGCCTTTCTCACCTGACTTGACCAGGTGATTTCCCCTAGGTGGACCCAAGAAGAAGAAATTGTGATATTTGCCTGCCTTTATATTCACAATCCCTATTCAACCCTTGCAACTGAAAGCCTTCAAGCTTTCTTGAAGATAAAGCTTGCAAACTAGGTGCTGGGAAGAAAGGAAGACCATGCCAACTGTTGGAGGTGGGATGGGGTAAACAGATTAAAGGTATATAAACTCAGAAAATGAATGGGAGGCCACATGTGGCTTCCAAGAGTAGGGCTAGGACTGAAATCCCTAGCATAATCAAATATGGCAAGCTCACGCATAACATTTGAGAATAATTTTTGACAAGATTTCTTTAAAATCTGTATATACAAAAATCCTTTGTCTTAGATGTTATTCACACCTTCTCCATTAAAGTTCCAGGAATGAAACTGATCCATCTAGAGACTGGATTGTATCTTAAGCTTTTAATCATTTACCAATCTACATCACAATTTATTTCATTATTTTAATTCTCTTATTCAAAACAGCAATAATGAAATTTCCTAATGATTTTTATGCTTGAATTCATTCCTGTAACTACAAAAGCCATTTTATTATTACAGAAAAGACCTGATTCTTTTTTTATAACAACTGAAATAATCTATGTTTAACACCCCCAATTGACTACATCTGTGTTTTCAAATTAACTGCACTGCACAAGTCCAAACATAAAAGTTCCATAATATTAAATTGAAAAATATTAAAGTTTAGCAAATGTTAATATGTGCATCACTTAAGCCCTTCATCCTGATATCCATGTTTGGTTTTGGAGAACAACTGTCAGTATTGCCTATGCCAGCAGATGGCACATGCTCTAATAGGCATATTAACTATTTTGTGATCATTAAAAATTCATCTTGTTTATTGTAAAGAGGCAGGATGAAACTATCTACATGATAATGTCTGAAATAAGAAAATGAAAAGCTCCTTATTAGATGAAATATATTAATTCATAATCCTCTCAGATAATCAGTGCAACAATAAAATTCCTGTTTCTAAAAATGAATGTTGCCATTCTCATGTGAAAAGCAAAAGCAAAACGTGAAACCATTCTTACATGAAACTACATAACAATTACTGAGATTTGATCCAAATCATACAAGTACCTTTAAAAGACTTAGTAAATCTCTTTCAGTGAAACCAATATATTTAAAGGTCACTGAATTGCCCTCTAAATTGTTTAAAGTGAATAAAAAACTATGAAACAGAATATAACCTGCAAAGATAAAAAATACATATGCGTATATTCTGATGAGCAAATAAATGTTTGCATGTAATGATTCATACTGCATACTTAAGATTTATAGACAGAATATTGATTGTATCCCTTTCATTGTACATTAAATTCAAAACATCCGTAAAATGAACATCCAATATTTAAAAGAGAGCTGCATGTTACTTTATATAGTAATGAAAACAAGAAATAGAAAAAATATTAATTAAATCATGTATTTATAACTGATATATTTAATTTAGGATGATGTGCATGATGTTAAAATGCAGAGCAATACTAGTAGCAACAGTAGGAATCATTTCTGTGTCTAATATTATGCACGCATGGCTGAAATGTCCTGCTTGACATGCAAAATACACCACTGATTTCCAAACATAATAATAGAGGCTATCTCATTCCTGCATACATAGAAAATGTATATAATCCAAAACCGGGTATGTAACATATATATATTTCAATATATGTTAAACTGCTATCACAATCCATTTTAAGCCACAAAGCAGTAATGCAAAACTGGAATAACTACTTTGCCATGATGGTTCCCCACCATCATACTGGTAAATAGCAGTACAATATATACATAAGCCACATTTGGCAAAATCTAGAATCTGTTTTCTGAGCAATACAATTAAGTAACACCAATCATACAGGTATGTCTGATCTGTATTTCTCTATAGAATTTAGCAGGGCTTCACTCAATTTCATTCATCAGTATTCTACATGGATACAAACAACCACAAAAAGCATAAGCAGCAGCCAGTACAGAGTGATTTGGGTGGATTTTTTTCTAATGACATTAATAAACAGAAGAAAGCAAAGATAAAAAGCAAAACTAATTATTCCTTGTAAAAAATGTATTATTATTTAATGATTGAAATATAAAATATACATTTCTTTTTGTTCCTCTTTAAAAATATGTATACAAAGACGACCTATAGTAATCTAATATTTTCGAATGCAAAGGAAAAATAGAAAAAATTAGTACATAATTTTTCCAGATTGATTTCTAGACTTTCATGTTCACAGACAAATTCTTCTAATATGCCAAAATTAATGTAAGAGAGAAGAAATGCCAAGCTTACCGGCTTCAGAAAGATCTCTAAGGGAGCTGCTAAGAGCGCTCCTTTTGAGGCCTTCCCCTGTGGCATAGCTGTCATCCAGGCAGGCCCGGTTCAACGTTCCATTGCCAGACTCTTTTTTCAGGCTAGAGCACTGAGACATGTTTGGTCGCACTACACCTTTCTGCTTTTCTAATTCAGCTGAAAAAAGGTAAAAGAGAGTTCTATGATGAATCAAAACCTTCTGTGTAATGTATTCCAGTAGGTCAGAAGTGCATTATTTTGGCCACACAAGCAAGTGGAACTTCTAAATTCTGTGCTATTGTTATCACTCAATATAGATTCTATAACGCCCCCAAAATAAAAACTGATTGTCTGTCTGTCTCTGTCTGTCTGTCTATCTACCTACCTGTCTCCCCCACATCATGGACATGCTTACTGTTTATCTGTCAATTATACCTTTTGTTTTGTGTCTTCATTTTATAATACTTATGTATAATAATAACAATTTATGTAGTGCATTGGAGCTGCATTGGTCCCATCGCTCTTTCTCAGCTCAATTTATGCCTGGGAAGGAGTTGGGAAAGACTACTGTACTAGATACGTTACCATTTCTTCCTGGAAGGAAGGCAAATATAAATCTAATAAATAAATACAATTAAAAAAGAAACAATTTGAAATCTTGGACAAATACTGCACTGCAATCCATCCATTGTGTTATACATGACAGGACTTCTGTATGGTGAGAGAAATCCCCACTCAGTTCAATGTAGGGGAATATTCTATGTGCTAAAAATGTCATTTTCCATTTCAAACAGGCGTAGTACTACAACTATTTACAAAACACAACTCATAGTACCGTACCAATAAAGAAGAATATTTGTAGCTCAGGGTTGAAATGAGGGTTCCTTGGTGCTCTCTGAGCTTGGTTGTTTTCTTGCAGACGTTTACTGATGATGTTACCTACTGTGGGCAATGAAACAACCAAGCTTAGAGAAAACCAAGGACCCTTCACAATTCAAAGTCAATGGCTGGCAGACGTAAAGACTCACCATGTATTGAAACAGCTGAGTCTTCAAGGCTTTCTTTAAGGCCTGCAGAGTTGGATCTCTTCAGCCTCAGAGAGAAGGCTATTTCTTATAGCAGCAGCACAACACAGAAGTCATGCCTTCTGGGTCATACAAAATGATATTTTTAATAGATAGAGCCTAAGCATACTAATCCTAACATAACTTTCTGGATAGGGATGCACAACTCTAGATAAATGGTTTTGCAAATATTCAAGCTTTGTGCGATGTAGAGCTTTATATAAATATATGTACATGATATGCTTGGATGTATTTATATATGTATTTCTATTAGAGTTGTGCAAAGCACTTGAAAGGAGCATTTCATGAAATATACAATTAATTATAGGTACTCTACTGTATCTACCTTTGTACTTACACTCTATTCTGTGTTTTTCCATTTCTTGTACTTCTGCAACAGATTCCCTCAGATCATCTGTAAATTTCTTTCTGTCCTGGGGATTTGGAGCATTGAAATTTATTAAAACTTTGATATCTGCTCCTGGAACAGCTGATGTCAGTCGTATGCCATTTGGATAATCTAAGAGGTAGCAAAAAACAAAAGAAAAAAATACCCCATTTGTATTAATTTCATTTCATTATTTCTTCACAGCTCCATGTATAAAAATATTTCAATACATCAAAGATTTCTCTTACTGCATGAACACTCTTTTTTCCTATTCTTTTCTAAAGAAGACCTTCAGAGATATTCGTACACTGTACTGTACATTTCTAACAAACTAAATCACCATTTCTGACACTAAGTATTTATCGTTCAGCTACTGCAGAGCATAATTTTAGCAAATTTTCCAGTGTGTGTTAATTCCTCTTACAGCAATGCTTTCAATAATGTTTTCATATTTTCAGAATGTTAACTTAGAAAGTCTTTAGGAAAATCAGCATAAGGATATCCTGCACTTGAGGTACAGGCAGATGGAACTACAAGCAATGCCTGTGCAGTGATGGTATCCAAAACTAATATATTCAAGAGACATTGAATGGTCACAAGAAAATTATCTAATCCAACAAGCAAAATTTGCTATACTTAGGAAGACATGGCTTTGGCATGGACTGATCAATTGTTAAGTTATTTGGTTTCCAGAAGACATTTTGCAATGCCAAACATTAGTTAAATCCCAATTAGTTGCATTCACAATGCCATTTATTTGCTTAATGACCAGTCACTGAGTGAAGTTATGACAGTTCTCCCCAGAGCTACTTAATGCCCAGTTCCAAAGCTCCTATGGCGGCAGCCCCACCCCCATAGTCATGTGACCATTTTGGGCACTTAACAACTGTTTTGCATTTATGGTTATCTGCAGCATCCTGTGGTCACATAGACATGATTTTTGGTGTTTTTTTTTACTTCTGGCATTTATTTCCAATTTCCAAATGCCCATTGAAGAAAATGGAGACATTTAATGACCACAGATGTAAAAGATGTAAAATCAGGCAAGGTCATATGGTAACCCACTTAATGACCACCATGACTTACAATCATTATTTGAGGTCATAATTATTGCTAAACCCAGTATCTGTAAAGAAAATGGCCTTAATAGAACTCTTTGCAGCTACTTCTTGAGTAATATTGTGTTTCCCCGAAAATAAGACCCGGTCTTATTTTCTTTCGGGCCCCAAAATAAGCACTCAGGCTTATTTTCAGGGAGGTCTTATTTTTTTTCATCACAAGGCCCGGCCTGGCCGGGCGCCCCCCTCCATGGGTGCACAGGCGACCGCATGGAGGCAGACTGCAGCAGCAGGTAGAGGGAGGCAGGCACCCACAGGGCATCGGCCTGTGAACCTCGGATCCGCTGCAGGCCACCGTGGAGAGCATGGCTGGTGCCGCCGCCATGAGGTGGGGTGAGAGAGCGAGAGAATGATCTGATGAAACCTATGTGTGTGTGTGTGTGAGGTTGGATCGAATCACTCTCTCTCTCTCTCTCTCTCTCTCTCTCTCTCTGTCTCTGTCTCTGTCTCTCTCTCTCTCTCTCTCACACACACACACACACAGAGAGAGAGAGAGAGAGAGAGAGGTTGGATCGGATCAATCTCTCTTTCTCTTTGACGGCAGTGGCAGTGCTTCAGTGCTTGGTCGGCAGGGCGCTTCTCACTCAGCCGCTTTCCCTCTTTCTTCTCCCCGCTCCTCCTCCTCCTTCTGACAAAAGCTGCGCTTTTCGTCTGTCCATTGCAGCGCAGCGCCTGAAATTTACTTTGACAGTGGCGGGGCTTGGGGGATGGTCAATCCCCATTTGTGGCACAGCAGAGAAGGTGGAAGGCAATCCCCACCAGACCAGACCAGACAGGCGGGGTGGGATCGGAAACCTAGCGGTGCCCCACCCCACCCCAGGGCAACCACATCCCTTTACTAACTGTTGTGGTTTGCCAGCGGCCTGCGGAGCTGGAAGCAGAGTCGGAGAGTGAGGAGGCTGGGGAGGAACATGAGCCAGTCCTGGAGTCTCGGGAAGGCTCTGCGTCGGAGGCAGAGATGGGGCCAGAGCCATCTGGGAGTTCTGTGCTGACTCCGGAGCCTCCAGAGGCTGACATCAGCGAGGCAGAGGAACAGGGGGGAGCCTGTTCACAGTGCGCACATGCGCAGAGCTGCCAGAAGGCAAGAACAGTTAAGACAAAAAGGGCGATTTGGGAGTAAGCCTTGGAGATGATTGGCCCCTCCCATAAGACATAAAGGACGAGCAAAGGGACATGAGCCTTTGCAGGAAGCAACTTTGTTTGTTCTGGTCGGTTTAAACTCTGAAGCTCCGTCTTGACTTTGTGCTCCATTTGGCCTTGCCAAGATAATTTGCAATTAAGTCTTTGGCAGTGTGTCAAGGAAGATAAAGGTGGGTGCTTATCAGCCTTACCCTGAAAGACTGTGGCAGACTTCTGTTGGACTATTTACAAACCACTTGGGACTCATTACGGGCTGTGAATGAACATAATTCACAGCTGTTGAAATAAAAAGAGAGTTTTTGGGACTAAGCGTGTGATTGTTACTGTCTCCGAAAGCCTTGGTCAGAACACTAACCTGCTTTCCAGGTCCATTCTCCGCCGCTGCGTGCAGGACAACAAAAGCAGTCTATGGGTCTACTTTAAAAAAAATAGTTCAGACCTTCCAACTTCGTGAGATTTTTTTTCCCATGAGAAATTGGAAGGTCTGAACTATTTTTTTTTTACTGTAATCCCACAGACTACTTTTGTTGCCCTGCACGCGGCAGCGAACAGAGCTGGAAAGCAAGTTAGTGAAGGGATGTGGCTGCCCCGGGCTGAGGTGGGGGGGATGAGGGTTTGGCATGGGTGGCCTGGCTGAAGGCCTCTCAGGTAAGCCAGTACGGGGCGAATGGGGCAGCTCTGCACCCCCTGCCTTGCTTCATCCTCCACCCCCCCACCGCCTCACTTCGTTCTTCACTTCTCCTTGCTTGCCACCATAACGAAGCAGGAGGCTAAGCAACGCACCGGTGCGGCAGCCACAAAGCAAGGCGGTGGGAGGTGGACGAAGCAAGGCGGGGGTGCGGAGCTGTCCCCCATGTCCTACACCAGCTTACCTGAAGGCCCCGCAGTTGGGCCATCAACATTCTGACAATTGCCTCGTCTTGCGGCAGCTCCAGCAGCCCTGTCCAGGACCCCACGTGCATCACTCAGCCTCCTGTTTTGTTGTGGCGGCAAGCAAGGAGAAGCGGGCTGGTAACCATGCGGGGTCCTGGACGGCGTTTCTGGAGCCACTGCTGCGAGGCCAAGCAGTTGTCAGGACGTTGAAGGCCTGGCTGTGGGGCCCTTAGGTAAGCCGGTGCAAAGTGCATGGGGCAGCTCCGAACCCCACACCTCCTTTTGTCTAACACCCATTGCCTTCTTTCATCCTCCACCCCCCATCCCTGCCCTAGTTTTATTTTTACGGCTGCGCCTCGCCCTACCTCATACAACCAGATGGTGGGCGGGGCTTAACTAGGCCTTATTTTTTTGGGGGTAGGGCTTATTTTAGGCACAGGTGTGAAAATCGGGCTAGGGCTTGTTTTCGGGGTAGGTCGTATTTTCAGGGAAACATGGTAGATATTCCCAGGCATTTGGGGTCAAGTTAAGTGGAGTAACCTTTTGTTTGTTTAATTAATGCGTTCAGTTGCTTTTATATACTGAGTCCCGCCCCCCTGTTTATTGTATGTGTTGTGCCCAGAGCAACACTGTTTGAGTTGGATGGCCCTATAAATCCATTATAAGCAGCCTGTATCAAAAGTCAGGCCCTATAGGTCAATCACAATATGTTTTATTTAAACATTTAATATAATTTATAATACATTTTTTGTGGAACCTTTTTTTTAGGGTCGGACTTTTGTGCACCGTGTGTGTGTGTAAAAATAATTGTGGCTAGCTTCTGCCTCGACTTATGACAATTGAGCCCAAAATTTCTGTCACTAAGCAAGACCATTGTTAAATGAGTTTTGCTCCATTTTACAACCTTTCCTGCCACAGTTGTTAAGTGAATTATTGTAGTTATTAAGTTAATAACAGGGTTGTTAAGTAAATCTGGCTTCCCCTTTGCTTGTCAGAAGGTTGCAGAAGATGATCACATGACCCCAAGGCACCGCCACTGTCATAAATATGAGTCAGTTGCCAAGCGTCTGAATTTTGATCACACGACCATAGGGATGTTGCAACAGTTGTGAAAAACTGTCATGTCACTATTTTAGTGCCGATGTAACTTCGAACAGTCACTAAACGAACTGTTGCAAGTCAAGGACTACGTGTATTCAAATGCCATGATTTATATCTCCAAAGATCCAGCTCTCTGGAGAAGGCTCCAATGGTGAGAAAGGTGGAAAGAAATAGAAGAGAACAACCAGAAGCAAGGTAGATAAACTCAATTACAGTAGCAATGAGTGTACCATTAGCTGAAGGATCAGATTAGGGACAGATCATCATCTATGTGGTCACTAAGTGTCCAAATACTTTGATGGCTCATCAATCAATCAATCAATCGATCGATCAATTAATAAATCTAAAATTGTATGCAATAAAATGTAATCGCAATATAATTAAAAAAGAAACAATATCTGAATCCTAAACAAAAGAAACAGAAATGCACAATCATTTTGGAGCTGAAAGTTTGGGAATGAAAAGAAAATTATATTTGAAAATAAACAGATCCAAATTGCTGTTGTGAATTTTGCAAGTTAGTAGAACAATAGCTATAAAAAAAATTACCAATTAAATGTATGGCTGAAATGTTCATGTGATATTTGCAGACAAGCCTTCTCTTAAAAAGAAGAAAAACAGAAGAGAGAGAGAGAAAGAGAGAGAGAGATGGCAGCTTATGCTAAGTATCCTAGATACCCAGATTACAGGAGATGGAAACCATATCAATTTGTACAGTTAATAACTGTTTTGTTGCTTGGCACTACATATCTCATCAGCATGTATGCAAAAACAGGTTATTTTGTCCTGATTATTATGGCTTTATATCAGAGAAGCAACCAAAGGAGAATGTGTCGTTAAAATCTAACTTCAAATCTTTCACCGGATTGCTAGGTTGTAATAGATACAATCAGTTTAAATTGATTTTGGGACAATATAAATGACTTTGCTTTGGAATGGATCAAATGACAATATATTTTAACTTAGTGTTCAGGATTATTGTTTCAAATTCATTCTTTCTGTATTAAGTATAATCCAAATCTCTTAATAAACTTTGTTCAATAATGCTTCTCTGTTAACTTTCATATTCTTATGAAATTGCCAATGGCTGATCTATAACTCACTTCCAGAATTGTTCTGGATTAAGGAAAGTCATAATATTTTTAACTTTATGTATTAAAATCCTAAGTATTAAAATAGTTAGTTTTTAAGTTTAAATACCATTTAAGCATAGCTTATAGTGTATGTATTTTTTCTAACTGTGCTGTGATTTACCATCTGGAAATGTTATTATGGATTACTGTATAAATTCCAGATGTTAATTTTGAAAGATAGAGCAGCCTATTAATTTATTTCCATAGTGAGATAAAGATGTTGCATTTATCACATTTTCAATATATATGAATCATTTCCATTTCCATGATGAGCTAAGATCCCATTATAAAAATACATATACAGTATTTTCTCTATTCCTTTTGTTACTTCTGCTTTACTATAGTTTCTTCTCATTTCTCATGTTTTACTTATGGCCATCTTGGAAGTTAGAAAAATGTAACTAAAAGATACATTCATTCTTAAAATGATTTACAATGAATTTTCAAATCAGATAAATGGACTTACACTGATTCTCAAAAAGGAGAACTTGCATTCCATAGAGGGTAAAGGACTGTCGAAAACTATATGTGACTGAATTTTTCTTCTTTTGAAAAATTTTAGTGACCTAAAAATATTAACAGACAAATAAAAATAAAGAATCATATTATCTAACTAAAATATGAGCATTCTAGATTTACTTTGTAATACATAGCTTTATGGTCTTAAATGATATAGATCACATCTGGGTACTGCACATCAACAAGCATTCTAAATATTAATTCTGTCTCAATGCCATACTTATATAATCAAGGAAAGAGTTGGAAATACTCTTTCTAGAATACAGCTGGTTAGGCAACTCTTGAGCAATAACAACAGTTATAATACTACTAAGAATGCATAGAATCAGGCTATTTTTAAATGGCAAAAATTTCTAGGATCCTATTACCCTTGTACGTCTAATATTGTTTCAAATGGTAGTAAAACTTTAATAAAAGAATGGAGCGTTTGAGAATCCTGATATATACCAATCTATACCATTTTCTCTCAAAAGACAGCAAAATATAATTAATTAAACCCAGAATACTCAATTCATTCCTTTTTGTGGGAGATTAATGCTCTTGTACCATTGATGAATGTGCATCATGTTAAGTGTGTGAAGACAAGGTTAACTCACTAATATACATATTGCTTTTAATAGGTTATTTATTTAGCGTATGGCACGTGTTAGCCAGGGATCACCGAGGTGGCTGGCCGCCTCTGTGAAAGGAATTTTTTCGGGCCATGTTATCTTTACCCGTGGGACGCTTGAATGCCGTTAGAAAATCGGGGAGGCTCCTTTCTTGTCCCTCCATTTAATAGGTAAAATGTATTGACAAGCAATTACTTTAGAGGGGAAGGATTGAGTCCAGTCCATCAAGCAGCCTACTGTGAAGATTTCAGAGGTTTTTTTTAAAAAAATAAATAAATAAATTAAGGGCTTGATGTATGCAGCTCTGGTCTGCTAGATTATAGACAGGAACTCTGAGATCCAATTTAGTTGTACATTTGTACCTTATCCACCAGGGCTACGGAAAGCTTTCTTGCTTAATAATGGTTCTCCCTTATAATAAAATAACATAAATTATGTGGCACATACCACAAGGAGATCATTAAATAAAAATATTTCTCGCTGGTGTAATCCAAGCTTCTGAGGTTTATTTGGATCTGGAACTTCAAAAAGCCTACAGTAACAAACAAGTCGCCGATGTGGGAGAGACAGAACCTATAAATCAGAAACAGAAATGCAACATATTATAAGCGATTTCCCTGAAATTTATAAGGCTGCTCTTTGCAAATAATACTTGCAATTTATTTTTCCCTTTCTTGAACTGAATCTTACATAGAAAGCACTAATCAACTCCATTTGTATAACAGAAATATTTTATTAGATTAGTGATTCAGTTTTTTCTATGTACTAACTAGAATACTGTACCAAATAAGTATATAATATTCAAGTTTATAAAGGGCAATTTTCTAAAATTATGGTGAGGTCTGCTTACTGAATACATAAATATGAAAGCAAACACTTACACAACCAAGCCCATGATGTAGAGATCCAATCTATGGTAAAAGACACAAAAAATATAATTAAACTTCAGAAAAACACAATATTGTACCTTATCAAGCAAATATTTCAGTCTTATTATGATTAAATGTATATAAAATAAACATTTCTATAATATTGATTGTAGAGATTGTACAAATCATCACCAAAAGACTGTTAGAAATATGAAATAATTGAAAACTTGAATTATAAAACTTTGTATATTTGCAGTGTTTTTATTTGTTCTGCTTTTGAAGTGGCATTTTTAGTATTTATGGCAATAGCATCTTGACAGAATCAGCTTGAAAAAAAATGGTATCCTAATACATGATGAGCTTGTTGTTCATCTGAGATATACCAAAAATTGACAAACATGGACATTTCTTTACAGCTTCCTTCCGTTCCAAAAGCACAGGGCAATTTTTTCGTTATTAGTATCTTTGTGTTGCTCAGGTAAAGTTTATTTAATGAGGTAGAAATAATTTTTATTGCTTTTGTTTCCTACATGTAGAAGACCTAAAACTATTTTATAGTGGAACAGAATGGAATTTCAAAAAGAAACCTTAAAGAGATAATTGAGACAGCCTCCAACTCAGAGGAGAAGCTGTTATTGCAGAGGACCAATTATATACTCTCAAAGCAAAATATATAGCATGGACTTGCATGCAGGATGTTTCTAGAAAGAGTGCAGAGAAGAGCAACAAAGATGATTAGGGGACTAAAGGCTAAAACATGTGAAAAACAGTTGCAGGAATTGGGTATGACTGGTTTAATGAAAAGAAGGACTAGGGGTGACATGATAGCAGTGTTCCAATATCTAAGGGGCTACCACAAAGAAGAGGGGGTCGACCTATTCTCCAAAGCACCTGAAAGCACGACAAGAAGCAATGGATGGAAACTAATCAAGGAAAAGACCAACCTAGAACTAAGGAGAAATTTCCTGACAGAACAATTAATCAGATTTGTCTCCAGAAGTTATGGCTGCTCCAACACTGGAGGTTTTTAGAAGAGATTGGACAATCACTTGTCTGAAATGGTATAGGGTTCCCTGCTATAGGGTTCCCTTAGGTTTGGACTAGAAAACCTCCAAGGTCCCTTCCAACTCTGTTATTCTATATTCTTTTATTCTGAAAGTTCACTTCCTTGATGCCAGCTGGTATAGTCATTTAAGCTCCATGGACAATTAAGTGATACCAGAAGACAGTTCTAACCATTTCAAACATATACATTTGTATTATTTATCTTTCCTGATATCATTAATTCCAAAGAGCTTCAACAGAAGCACCAGCTATTATCATCCAGAAATTCCCCGAAGACAGGCTAGACTAGGGCTATCAAACTCCTGGCCCATGGGCCGGATGCGTCACAATTGGCCATGCCCATGTCCAGTTTAGCGAAGGGGGAAAAAGTCCCGCTATGTCAGGTGATGCTGCCATAACGATGTGAGTTTGACACCCCTGGGCTAGACTATTTTTCTAGGACTGGGGGACATATTTTTTACATTGGTGCTGCATTTTGAATTTCAATGAATGTAATGAAAAAGAACCATTCCTTTGCCAGGTAGGTTTTCAAAGAGAAACCAGGACTCTCACTCTGTGCTTCCCTCAGCAACTCCTCTCTAATCTTTCTCCCTGTTCCCATGCACAGGAAATGCAACAATATAATATTTTAGAATAACTGCAACTTGACATAACATCTTCAGAAACCAGACAAAGGCTAGTTAATGTTAACTATGGTTTGTTGAAACAAACTGATTTCAAATTACTATTTAGATTAACTGGGGTAAATTTAACTAAAATTTAAAAGGCCAGGGTACAGTCGGATAATCCTAGAAAAAATCTATGTCGTTAATAAGAAATGACACCAACTTGACAGCACTTTATCAACAATCAATCAAATCTGAAGTCTAAGTGAAAGCATCCATCAAAGGCAAGCCAGAGGAGAAAGAAGCACACAATTCTAAGGCTTACTCTTGCTCTTTTTTTTTTTATAAAGCTGGACTTTTAGCCGTCCCATTCAGACCCAACCATTCTTTCAAAAGCCATGAAATCCAAAACCTGCTATGTGTAAAAGTACTGTAATACACTATCAGTACAAGGTTATTCAATTTTCTTCAATTTTTTACTTTATGATTATAAACATACTATGATTTTTTAGAAGACTCTCATTGTCCTGGAATATTCTGGCGACATTCTGAGACAATCCAGTCTAACTTTATGCATAATATTATCCATAAAAGAAACTTACCGGCTTTTTTCCTACTATGAGCTTTTCAACCTTTTGGACCTGTGACACATGATCCTCATTGGTCTTGAGTTCCCGTTTTCGGATTCTTTCATAAATCCCAATGAGCATCTCTCGTGGAATATCTTCACCATCATCTACACCTGGAAAAGTGATTGTGATTATTGCTGATTAATACATGTTCCATCTTTGCACTTTCATTATATTATCTTTCATATAACCCCAAACCAAAGATAGTATCTGATTTGGATACTACCAGTCACCTTGTAGAGGAGATGGGCGGCACATAAATTTAACAAATAAATAAATAAATTTGTCTGGAATATCAACCACAAAGCAGGTCCTGGCTGCTAATATTATCTTTATGCCAATTAAAGTCTGGATTTCTCTGTACCATACTACATACTACAGCCATTTTGCAATGGAAAAAAAAACAGGCATAAAGCTCATTGATATGGTAACATTTCCATTGTTAAACAGAAATAGGCAAATGAGGTGTTCCATTCACACATAATTATTGACTGTGAACCTAGAGCAATCAACAACTGTAAGAACATAAAAACCCGTTTATTTAAGACTAATGGTGCATCTTGTCTAGTAATCTGAGCCTTTGCAAAAACCTGAAGAAAATATGAAGACAACAGCCCCCTCTCAATTGACTCCTTTTAAAAGTAGTTATTATTTAGGGTCCAATAAACATGATTATTTGATCCTGTCCCAGAAATGATATAAAACAGAAATAAGTACCATATGATAGAAGAAAATATTTGTAAATCAGGGGTAAACAGCGGGGTCCTTAGGGTTCTCTGAGCTTGATTGTTTTCTTGCAGATGTTTCATTACCAAACTAGATAAGGAACATCAGTGCTAGTATACAATGGGGTTTGCTCTCATTTTATATTTACAAGTGGCTTTCCCTGTCAGTGTTGGTGGGAATGGTCTTGGTGGTTCCTAGATTGGGCTGTTGTTTACTCAGCCAACTGGGTAAACTACCAACTACCAATCCAGCTTGTTCGTCTGAGTTGGTAGTTCCTTGATTGGAGTATTGTTTGCTTTTTGATTGTTGGTTTAATGTTAATCTTGATGTTAATCTCTGCTCATTAGGGTGTTGATTGCTGGTGAGAAAGTGTTCTAGCTTTTTGATTATCTCTTTTGAATTGTATGTAGATGTTGTTTATGATATTATTTAGTTTGGTAATGAAACATCTGCAAGAAAATGACCAAGCTCAGACAGCACCAAGGACTCCGCAGAAATGACTACTCTGCAGCCCTCAAGCTTGTTTCTATTCTGTTATTTCCAGAATACTGTCACATCAGTATAAAATACTGGAAGGTTGAAATAAAAGTGCTAATTTCCATTGACATGATTTTAAAAAAGTTTAGACCAAAAAAGACACCCTTAAACTTCTCTATTCCTCCGGCCATTTCAATGATATCATATATTCTATAATATTAACGAAGTCCTATCTATATCTATTTGACACAGAGCTATCATGACTCATTATGAGAGATAGATAACTTCATAAAATAATTCTTGGTCCTCTGATTACTTAATGTAATGTGTATTTCTTTCTGCAACATGTACGGATAGTTATAATTAGAAGTATAGTTTATGGAATGCAAAAATACTAAATGAACAATACTTGATGACTACTGCTGTTGAATACCCATTTGCAGCTGTATAGTTTAATGGTAACATTGGTTACTGTACTGAGCCTCGATCACAAACATTGACAATATTTCTTCTATAAATTATTGCATTAACACACTGCTCCCATAAACAAATAATCTGGAATAGGTATGTACCAATATTAGCATAGAAGAAGTAGTTTACAGACACTATGACTATGGAATTATCCACACATTCACCACCATGTTGTTTAACAGTGAGGTAAGGATAATGTGTTTGGGCTACAGACAGATTTGCTAGGGAGAAAGTACTTCACGCTGCGGATGGCAAACATGAATTTAAGGATAAACAAACATGTCCTTGTACCTATGTGGTCTGTTTTGTTCTGTTTATAATCTGGTTTTATTTTTGTAACTTGATTTCTTATGGCATAAATGCTGCACAAATAACAAACAAACAAACAAACAAACAATTACATAAAGGCTGTAAGATATATTTTTCTTCTACAGCCCTGTTAGTAAAACACACATATGCCAATTATTCCACTCTAAAGCAGGGGTAGGGAACTGCTTGTGGCCACCTGGTATTTTAGGATCAATTTGTTCTCCTGAAGTGGTTGCTTGTTGTGATTACAAACCACCAATTTACCAGAAGACAAACTGGAGAGATTCATTCCCTTCACCTACAGTATATAAATCCTCAGAAGATTTTCTACCAATTCAGATTCTTGGTTTTTTCTCTCTCTTGCAGCTAGACATACTTCTAAACAAAGCACAGGGGTAAAATCAACTATCAATTTTATTTTGTAGGAAAGCCTGTGAGGCCCAAGTAAGGCCAGAGGCATTCTAGGGGGGGGGGGAGAACATGCAACTGATTGAAGCTTTATAACGTATCAACTTCTTGATTATTTATTTTAAATTAAACATATTTTTTTTTAAAAGCCAGACTTCCAGGTGACAAATAGCAACCTAGCACATCTCTGAATGAGCAGAAACAACATCGCAGTTATAACAAAAGATCAGTGAGTAGACTTGTCCCATGGAACTCCGGACAGCTGTTCCTCAAAAGGAGACTGCAGGATTGCAGTTTCCCATGGGTTTGAGCATTGGAAGACAAAGGAAAACCACTCTACTGTCAATTACAAGAAAACCTTTTTATGGACACTTGGCTTGGTAATCACAATTTCTAATAACTTTGAATTAATTAACCATCTTAAAGCTAATAGAGATCTTCAAAATGACAAGCTTGCGAAGTCACATGGTAAATTTGCCTTCATTCCAGAATAAAAGAAAACTTAGCTATAAACCTAAGAGTTTAAAGAAAGTGAAATAAATATCAAAAAGCTAAATAATACTTTAATCCAATAAAGTTATAAATGAATTAAGGGTACAGACAAATTTGTAATATTAGAATTTTTTCTATAGGATGTTAGATATAATTATATAAATAAAGAGCATCTTTGTGGGAACTAAATTGTTTAGTCTATGCTAAGTCATAACAGAAGTCCAAGATTTTATGATTTCAGAAACTGGACACTAAAGGGAACTAAAGATTCCAGGCATAAAAGGAAAAAGAAAGAAAGAAAGCCAATCTGGTCTAGTGGTTAAGGTGCCAGGAAATTGTGAGTTCTATTCTTGCCTTAGCTTTGAAAGCCAACTGGGTAACTTTGGGCCAGTCACTTTCTGTCAGCCAACTCTCCTCTCAGGATTGTTGTTGTGGGGAAAATAGGAAAAAGAAGCAGCATTATGTATATTTGCCACCTTGAATTATTTATAAAAAGATAATAAAGGTTGGATTAAGACAGGCTTGCCTTTTGTCAGTATTGGGACAAAATGACAGAAAATGATGACATTTGAAATACTTCAGGAGATATTCAAAGAATGGAGCCAGAAAACTACGGTAGCAGCTACAATGTCAGTACTGAAGTCTATTTTTATGTATGTTCAAAAGATGTTAAAGAGGAAATGACTATTGTGAAAGAGAATATCTTAGAATATCTACAAGATAAAGAGCTGAAACACCCTATATTGTTGAAATATAGGAAAATAAAACAATTGTGGATTATAAGATAGAGATGAGAGTTAAAAGGGAAATACAACGGAAATACAAATGATAAACCAAGGGAATGACACCTTACTGGATTTACAAAAGAGGTTTGATAAAGCCTCGAAGAAGCCTGGGAAAAATGGATTAAAAAAAGACAGATCAAATCCTAGATTTCTTGTAGATTGCTAGAATCAAAAGGAAGGAATATACAATTGGTTTGTTTGACCAAGATTAAACTAAGACATGTTTCTATAGAAATCTGGGAACATTTTACAGAATTTTTTCTAGCACCAGGACTGAAATGTTAATGATTTATTATTTGTGTATTGATAAGGGATAAGTTACAGAAAGAAAAGAAACTTGAATGTCACCTTATGGGGAGGGGGTGAGGAATTACTAAATTTGTTTGTGTTGAAGATTGAAAATCACTTCTTTAAATATTGCTCTGTTTTTCCTTGTGTTTTTCTCTTTTTTCCTTTTCCCTCTTTTGTTGAACATTCTACTTTCTCTTTCTTTATTATTTTATCTTTTTTGAGTTTAGTTTATATAGTATTTTATTATTACTTTTATGGTTACTATTTACTAGTACAAGTAGCAATTACTATTACTAAAATTTCAATAACAATTATTTAAAAAATAAAAAAATTAAGTCAGCTATATTAATGAATCTGGATAGTACCAAGCGAGATATCCACAGGCAAACTGGTATCCATAGACTATTCACTATCATTTCCTGATTTAAATAAAGGCAAGCATTTTTAAAGTCTGCCTTTATAGTCCAAACAGAAGAACTTATTTATTGATGAATATATACCTATATCTACATGCAAACATATACACACAGACACACACAAATAGGTACACTTTGTTCTTCACATACAGTGTTTCCCCAAAAATAAGACCCTGTCTTTTTTTGAACCCCAAAATAAGGGCTTGGCCTTATTTTCGGGGGGGGGGTGTCTTATTATTTTGAGGCACAATTTGGGGGTGGCAGGTGGGGAGGGGTTGGTGGGAGAGAAGCGAAGGGCAGGAAGCCCTGCCATGCCTGGTGAGGGGGGGAGAAGAGACGGCAAGAATTGCGGCTGCTTTTGCAGCCGATTGAGGCTGCAAAAGCAGCAGGAGGCCCCACGCGTCTCGCGCCCCCTTCAAGAACAGTCTTACCTCAATTGGTTGCCAAGAGCTTGGCCCTGATTGAGGCTCCCTGGGGTAGAGCCCGGAGCCCGGTGCTTGAGAGGGTCTTGGGAGGGGGAAGCCCCTTTATGCAACCCAGCCTCTCTTTCAGGTGGGCAGGAAGTCCCCTCCTACCATGCAGCTGGCTGGTTGAGAATCGGGCAGTCCTGGGAACCGCTCCCCGGCTGGACACAGAACTCCAGCAGGAAGGCATCTCCTTTGGGCTACTGAGCACCAGCCTGCACACCTACTTGGTGCTGCAGGTGCCAGGCTACAATCCTGGGTCTGGTGGGTGCTGCAGCTCTCAGGCCAGCTGTGCGTGAGGTACTGTAGTTCCAGTGGGAGGTACTGGAGGCTGCTGGGTAGCAACCGGGGCTTGGCGGTGGGCTGCACTGGGGAGAAGGCGAGGTGGTTGCAGAGCCGCCGCAGGCAACCGGGGCAGCCCCATGCTTGCTTGCCTCGCAGAGCTGGCATGAGAGCTGCAGCAGCCACCAGAGCCAGGGCCCAAAAAGCGCCTGGCTTGGCGTAGCTGTAGTTTGGCCCCTGCAGCACCAGATAGGCATACAGGAAGGTGCTCAGGAGCCCAAACATTTGACAATGCAGGCCGCCGCCTATCGGGCGCCCAAACACTTTTCACCTGCTTCATCTCCCTCTGGGCGAAAAGTGCACGGCAGTTCAAGAGATCAAATATCTCTCTGTGTGTGAGAGCAAGAGAGAGAGAGAAAAAAAAGAGAAATGGTACAGGGGAACCGGGTAAGAGGACCAAGCCTCCCCTGCCCAGAAGCAACGTGCAGCCTCTCACAGTATCGAGAATTGCCTACAATTCTCCTTACTGTGAGAGGCTGCATGTTGCAAAGAAGAACAAAGCAAGGCGGTGGGGGGGTGGAGGACAAAGCAAGGCAGGGGCTGCGGAGCTGCCCCAAGGCCCCGCATTGGCTTACCCGAAGGCCCTTCAGCCAGGCCACCCATGCCAAATCCCCCTTCCCCCCCCCTCTCTCTCACACACACATATAGAGGTCCCTCACCCCCCCAACCCTCCCAAGGCAGCCACATCTCTTCACTAACCTGCTTTCCAGCTCCGTTCCCCACCATCACATGCAGGGCAAGAAAAGTAGTCTGTGAGACTAGGGGGGAAAAAAGAAGAAGTTCAGACTTTCCAACTTCTCACACACACACACAAAAAAAAGTTCTTGCAAAGTTGGAAGGTCTGAACTTTTTTTTTTTTTTTTGTTTTTCCACAGTCTTTCCCTGCACAC
>QLTV01002118.1:801588-828960 GCA_003457575.1 Thermophis baileyi | reverse complement strand
TAGGATCGCAGGTGGTTGCAGGATCAGCAGGAAAAAAAAGGGGGGGGGAATTTTCCTGCAGCCTGTACTTTCTTTGGGATCGCAGCACAGACACACATCCCCAAAATGCTCCATCTGAAACCTTCAGCCTTGCAATCCTGGGAGGTGCATCTGTGCTGCGATCCCAAAGAAAAGACAGGCTGCAGGAAAATCCCTCCCCCTTTTTTCACACACACACACACACACACACACAGACACACACAGAGTTCTTTCTTTAGGATCGCAGGTGGTTGCAGGATCAGCAGGAAAAAAAAGGGGGGGGGAATTTTCCTGCAGCCTGTACTTTCTTTGGGATCGCAGCACAGACACACATCCCCAAAATGCTCCATCTGAAACCTTCAGCCTTGCAATCCTGGGAGGTGCATCTGTGCTGCGATCCCAAAGAAAAGACAGGCTGCAGGAAAATCCCCCCCTTTTTTTCCTGCCAAGCGTTCTTTACTTGGGATCGCAGCACAGATGCCCCTCCCAGGATTGCAAGGCTGAAGGCTTCGGATGGAGCATTTTGGGGATGTGTGTCTGTGCTGCGATCCCAAGTAAAGAACAGGAAAAGGGGACAAGGCCGGCAGCTGGGGAGGTGCTCTGGAGATCTTGGCCGAGTTGCACAGCCCTCGCTGGTTCAGCTGATCAGCGGGCAGCAATTAAGGGGCTGAACCTCTATGAGGTGACCGGGGAAGGGAAGGGCTTCCACGCCACCCCTTCACTGGCCACGCCACCCCTTCACTAGGGCTTATTGTTGGGGGAGGGCGTATATTTATGCCCACCCCAAAAATCAGTCTTGGCCTTATTTTAGGGACATGTCGTATTTTCAGGGAAACACGGTAGATTCCCAAGCCACCTTATAATGTCAAAAGAGCACTCAAACCATTTGCAAATCATTGGATAGACAATTATTACTATCTTGGGTTCAGACCTAGAAGGAACCCAAGTATGGTGCAGAATTTGAAATGATGAAATCTATCAATATCGTTCCTTGGCCTGCTGCCAGAAAACCAAAAGCAGGTAAGGTGGACTAGGTCCTCCATAGGGAGCAGGTAAGGTAGACTAGTTCCTCCAAAGTTTCTGAAATAGAATGGCTAAACTCTCAACACTTTATTATTATTAAATTTATTTGCCGCCTATCTCGCCATGGGGTTACTTTTGCTGAACAGTTGGCAATATAATATACTCAGGTCTCCAGATGACGACAAATCTTCATGTTATGCCTACCTCTTAGATTTTTGACAAAATCTTCGAGCTTCATTTTACGTTCTGGTTTTACATTTGGACTATACATATCTGTGTTTAATAATATTATCGCAAAGGCAAGAATGAAGATGGTGTCAGGATTTCTGAACTGCCTTACAACCCCTGGATTGCAGATGCAGTATCTCTGGCTAGAAAAGATATTTTAGAAAAATACTAGGTGAGATTCAAGGATAAGTTGATACGGCATTTAGATAAAAAAACAATACATTTATACAGAAAGCTAAATTATATTCTTATCATTATTCATTTGGCAGTATAAAATGTAAAATAAAACAGTATTTATTCCTTTATTCTATTCTCTTATCTAATAACAAGAGTCTATACTGCAGAATACTTTATTACCATAAATCTCTCAAATGTAATATATTAGGTAAAAGACTACTGGTATATCAAAATGACAACTGTATCATTTTATGCAATTAATTTCCTAAATTTGCACACTTCGCCAACACAACTGAAATTTAAACATGTGCTTTATACTAAGTGATTTGAAAACTATTGCAAACTATAGGCATAATATGACTGACATTTGTCAACTGGATATATAATACTGATTTGGGTGAACTGAATAGCAGAATTCATAAAAAGTATTCCATGTTGCTTGTAAAATATCCTTGCTTCAGAGCAAACTTACAGAGTGAGTCATCAAAAAAGTGTAACTATTCATATAACGCAGCAGTAATGACACAGATTCCTATTATATACCATAGCCACAGGATTGCCACCTGGTTTTAGTGGTCATAGAAGCATTTTGCTTTCTCTGCTTAATGATGCCATTGATTTAACAACTATAAATCAATGCCTGAGGGTATATACCTTTATTTTAGGAACACTGGATGACTTTTAGATTTCTTGACACATTTCCACCAGTAAAAAGAACATTTGAATAGGTTTTAATGAGTAATGTCTTTGCTTATCACAGTAACTGTATAAGTCAATGCATTTTAATTCGAGACTATATATTTAACTTCTTTTTAAAGGTTTAAACTGAAATAGTATCAGTTTAAAATAAATGACAAAAGAATAACCAAATTAAGCTACCAGGAATTACAACATACTGTATATACATAATGTCTATGGAGATTCTCAGTCATCCAGGTCAGGTTGTCCCAAAGGTGATTTTTCAAGAAGCAACTGGACTTTCTGGTTTTCTTTGAAGAAGCTTCGCTTCTCATCCAAGAAGCTTCTTGGATATGAAGCAAAATGTCTTCAAAGAAAAACCAGAAAGTCAAGCTGCCCCTTGAAAAAGCTTCTTTAGGACATAGAGTTTATACATATTTTTATTTTAACAGATTGTCTGAACAATCGCTTATGCAATTTTTTAAAAAAATAACTATATTCAACCGCACTGTTCCTGAGACTTATAAATTTTCAATCAGCTGCTATAGCTTGCTATGTCATACCTAAAAGCTTCAATGAGTCGTTCTACTTTCTGAGCTTCTCCTTGGACACGGATATGAGCTTGAAATTTCCTGAGAGCTTCATCCAGTTCCATAGCTGAGAAGTCCATCTCATCCACAACACAGCTGAAACAAAGAAAGCATTAATTTATTTTGGTTTACCACAACCAGTGTTCTTTTTGTAAATTTAACTGGTCTACAGTAGAATAGAATAGAATAGAATAGAATAGAATAGAATAGAATAGAATAGAATAGAATAGAATAGCTTCAGGTTCAGAAGCACTCTATCCCTTAATCCCAGACTCGCTATACAGTACCAATAGCAGCAAGCAGCAGAGTAGAGTAGAGTAGAGTAGAGTAGAGGAGAGTAGAGTAGAGTAGAGTAGAGTAGAGTATAGTAGAGTAGAGTAGAATAGAATAGAATAGGAGTATAATAGGAATAGAATAGGAATAGAATAGAATTTATTTATTGGCCAAGTGTGATTGGACACACAAGAAATTATTTATTTATATTTCCATTATAATAAAATGCAGACTAGCAAATGTTGCTAGATATGCTTTCTACTTTTTCTCCTATAATCTCCTATAATGTCAGGATGGGGACTGGCAAAGAAAGACTAAGTAATAGTGAGAGATTCAGTTATGATGTTGATGACAGGTTTGTCACACAAAATGTCAGCAACGAATTCAGAGACTTCTCTGACATGAGCTGATGTCACTGGTATTCCTCTGGATTGACTGGTATCTAAAATGTGTTATTAGGTTTTTGTTCTAAATTTAAAAATAAAGGTATGTAATAATAATAACAATGTTTAAAACTTGTATGCCACCCGATTCCCAGTGATTCTTGTAGGGACTGTATTGCCCTGTCTCAGCCATTGGACTCAGCAGAGCAGACATAGTTGTCAATGTTCCGAGTAACACACTCTCATGGTTCGTGGCAACTATAAGGCAGCAAAAGATGGCTTCAGCCAGGTTTGCTTCAGAGTTGACAATAGTTACATAAGTAATCAAAGCTCTAGTCTAAAAGGGATGAGTCAGATTCCAAATCTGGTCAAAATTTAAACAGTCAACTGATCCAAGAGAGTATGTAAAATATGAGTATGTCTATTATTGGCTTTGTCTCAGACAGAAATCATTATATAAAAAGATTCACTTACAATAAATGGAACATATCTAATGCAGTTTAGAATGCAAGTCTATTCAGGACCAATACAGTAGAGTCGTCTGAGTAGATCAATACTCCTCAGGTAATTTTTTTCTTGTAAATCCTGCAGTTTTGAATATGCATTAAGTCTTTCGATTCTCTGCATGAGGATATCATTGTTCCTGCAGGCTTTGAGTTTAAATCAGAATTTGGGCTGTACAGCCTACATTCATGAGGCCCAATTTTTTCCTGACAAACAAAGTTTACCCTTATTCAATATATTGTTGGTTTCTAAGATCTCTCTGGGTTCACTTTCTTTTGACATGGGATTTTCCTAAAATGCTATAATTTGTATGAACCCACAACCAAGATAAGGCAAATGGGAACCAGTTTTTGAATGAAGGGTGAAAACTTGCTTCTCCATTCATAAAATGTCATTAAAGACACTGTCTGGATTGAATTTATCTTGATTATATACTTAGCATGATTGGGGTCATCCATTAAACAGTTAATGGAATGCCTGAGTGTCAAATTAGTTTCTAATCTATTTCTGATTTACTATTTTGCACTTTAGTCATTGGAAAATTTCCCCTACAACCTAATTAGCTATGGTAGTAATGCATAAAATAAATACAGATAGTTAAATGAAAACTAAGCTAGGATGTAGCTATCATAAACTTAGCATTTTGAGTGGCATTTAATATCTAATTAATTTTTTTTTTAAAAAAAGTTCTGACATTTATATGAAGGAAGAAAATATGAACTGCCATAGCACGTGAATGATATTTTTCTGCTTTCTTGCCCTATATAAAGTCCAAAGTAACATACTAAAATATAAGCTAATTAATACTGATTGATTTAAGTGCAGATTGTGATGGCATATTTAATGTAATGTTTTGGCTGTATTCCAGTGCCGCTTTAAGTAACTCAATCTCTACTGCATGGCTTAAAAGAAGAATAAAGTAATCAATGTTTAATCCATAAAAAGTTGAATAACTAGAGCAAATATAAAGTGGCATAAGAAATAACTTCCCTAATTTTTATGCAGCATATAAAAATATATCAGTATTTTTATGTAGTCCAATTCCTGTACAAAATATTTCATCTGATAGTTTTAAATAAGTTTCTCCAGCAGCATTTGAAAGTATAAATATAGAGCTTTGGAATTGAACTGAACAGAAATGTAGATTTTTTTCAGGAAAGACTGAAGATTAAGTAAGATATTTTTAAGTACAGTTTGCTTCAGTATTCAGATGAATATGAAACAAATAGGCCATATCAGTCCAGGAAGAGCTCACAAGGGACTCACATATAATATAAATTACATTTCCCAATTACTGCATAAGAAGCTAAAGTCTACTTAATTAAGCTCAGATGACTAGAGACACCTCCATGCAACTTTCTTCGCAAAAGTATGTGAGTGAGTTCATCACTGTCATCTTCTGGAATGGTTTTAGATTTTCCAGTTTACCCTGCCATTGTGTTTATTAGTGGTCTCTTATCAGTGAATCAATTAGATTTCACTATTCTTAGCTTCATAGCCCAGAAAATCATCTCATGGAGGCAAGTTACTATGCTGTATACTTCTAAGATTTCAGATGCCAATGAAGAGGCTCAGTAGCTACACACAAAACCACAAGAGAGGACATATTGCCTGCTCATATCCCTTCAAATGAACTTTTTATTTTCCACAGTGATGCTTCATTAAGTATTTGGCACATTCTTGCAGTCCTACTGGACTTGTCTGTTCTTGTGAAGTTAATCTATTTCTGGCTCTGTGTTAATGTATTTGAAACTAAGGCAAAGCTGGTTCTTTTGTTTGAATCACTGTAACTCCACAAAACTTGTAGGACGTCTGTTTTTCCATTGATGGGAATTCTTACTTTATATCAATTTCTAGACTTAAGGAACCAGTATTATCTATTCCCAACAATAGGTTTTAAGTGTCTTAAAATCTGGTGCTTATCTACAGTCATTGTTTAGAATGCAGCTTCTCCTATTCCATTTCCATTAACAGATTGCAGCTTCTGGAAAAACATCTGGTTGCAAAAGGGCTGGCATGATATAATTTAATTTTTGCTGCTTCTGAGGCACTCCTTAGTGCCAGAAGAATTGCTTTGCAGCCAATTAATCTTCTCTTAAAGACACCACTCACAGTTTTTTTTAACAACCTGGATAAATGAATATATTTAATGGATATATTTATTGAAAAGGTAGAGGGGATGTATGTTAGAATTGTGTGTGTATGTGCACACATTAATGTTGTTACAGAACAGGAGCACCTTGGAACAGGGCACAAACTGAATGTTCTTTGCACTTTCCCACTGATCAACATTGTCTGGTTCATGGTGCTGTTAGCATTTTGAGACTGGCAGCAAATATGATTGGTTAGCTCCAATCATTATATAAAGCACTGTTGACTTATATAATCAAAACCTGTCATTTTTTTTAAAAAAAGAAAATCATATTTTGCTTAAAAAAACAACAAAAACACCATTTGCAACTGGATTAACCTGTGCCTATCTATTTTAAATAATCATAAATTTGGCTGCAAAGGCTGATGGGGTTAGCAGAGATGCTTTAATTAAAGAAAATAATACAACTAACTTTGTTTTTAACTGGAAACCATTTCTGTATTTTGTGCTTGGGGCAGAAAAAAAAATGAAACTTTGATTTGGGTTTTGCTGATTAGATGGGTTTGTTGTTATAGAAATGGCTAGTATATATTACTATGTGAAAATAAAAAGTTGAGGTTTTATGTTATTACCTTATTCTACAGTGCTAAAAAGAGTTGGAAGTCAATGCTTTTCTTTTTCTTTTCCCTTTTATCCTAGAAGTCTTCCTCTTCTCTTTTTCCTCCCCATTACTTTCATTTTTCTTTGAATTTTTTATTTCAATAAACTAATAAATTTTGTAAGGAATAATCATAAAGTGCAAAACAGCAAAGAAAACAAACCCTTTCTATATCTGTATCTGCCTTAGTCCTGCTGAGAGGCATGCATGGATGCGATAGTAAATGGAACAATTTCTTCCCCTTGATTTTTATTTATTTTATTAATAAAATTTATATACCTTTATAAACTGTCAATCTCACTGTTTTAAGTGATTCTGGGAGATTTAAAAATAAAAGAACAATTACTTTTGGCTTAAACACAAGACACTCAGAGCATCAGCTTTTTTTAAAAATATAGCACATACTTAAATGTGTAACAAGAGTTTCATATAAGTTACTTACTCTAAAACATCCCTGTTAAATTGCTTTTGTCGATTTCCTAGGAACTCTCCAATCATTTGTCTGCTGAGACCTTTTCTCTGTAAAAGGAAATGGGCAACTCCAACAGGCGTATCTGGCACAAAACCTCTGTCGATCAGGTACTGGATTCCTTTTTCTGGTTTTCTAAAGGAAAAAAAAAACACAAATACAAGATTCCCTGTTTTCCTTTTTTCCCAGGCTCTGGGTTGTCCTAAAAGACAATTTAGAATTAATAGTTTTTATATATTTAGGGGATATGAATTTCTCAGAACTTTGCAAATTTACATGAGATCACAACTTGCTTTTATAATATGTTGACTGCTGAAGTTACTATAATAATTTCAAGGTGAAGCATGCATTTAATGTATCATACACAGATACCCTTTAAAGCATACTATGCTCCTTTCAGACAAATAGAAATCCCAATGGAAGAATTATTTTGGCTAGAATATAATATAATAGAATTATAATCTAAATATTTTTGTTTAAACCTGTACTTTGAAAGAAACAATGTTTTGTTTTTTGTTTGAGCTAAGCTAAAGAAATGCAGATATTGAGTGGAGGTAAAAAATTAAACAAGACGCAACATTCCTTATCTGCATACAGCTTTTACTGTAAATCAGAGCATCTCACTCATCTTATACATAAACAACTGCAACTACTTTAACTTACATAACTATATAGCCCTGCCAGGCTCATGGGTTTTTGCAATAGTCAGAGGAAAGGTGACAATTATCCCTTATGTTGTGCAAGCCCACTCATACAATGTGCAAAATATTTTGAATACTGAATTCTTTAAGCTTTCTAAATTGTTTTGAGCTTCAAATTTTGTGCATTTTTTCTACCTATTTGGAAAGTAGACAACTGAAGTCAAATGAATATTCTAGCCAAAATAATTCTTTCATTGGGATTTCTATTTGTTTGAAAGGAGCATAGTAGGCTTTAAAGGGTATCAGTTATCTGGTATGATACATTAAATGCATGTTTCACCTTGAAATTATTTTAATAACTTCAGCAGTCAACATTATATCATAAAAGCAAGTTGTGATCTCATGTAAATTTGCAAAGTTCTGAGAAATTCATATCCCCTAAAATATATAAAAACTATTAATTCTAAATTGTTTACATCTCATCTGGACATAAATAATTAACATGAATAATTAAATAAAAATATGTTGTGTACATAATCAACAATTACAACAATAAAGAACAAGAAAAACTTTTGTATATTTTTTGCTACAAAATAAACACTTTTCTTTTAAATGTTTTCCTATCTATATATCTTTGATTAAAAAATACAAAGTTAAAAGATAAACAAACAAAAATTGAAAAAAGAAAAAGCTCAGGAAAGTAAAAGGGCGAAAGTGCAAGAAAGAAAGAAGAAAAGAAAAAGAATGACTTCTGACTTTTTTAGTACAGACATAAGTTAAAAAATAGATGCAACTCTTATTCAAGCACTAATATTCATCTACATTGTTTCCATAATCCCACATAATTCTAATCAACTTTTCATTCCTTTCAGTTTCTGGCAAAAATTTCAAAAATGGTTTTCAAGTAGAAATAAAATTTTCAAAGTCTTCTCTTTCATCAAGCTTTAATTTCACCATCTCCTCCAATTCTACCAGCTTCACCATTCATTCATCCATTGTAGGTATTTGTAAATCCTTCCATCTTTGAGC
The DNA here is from genome assembly GCA_003457575.1 of Thermophis baileyi. NCBI lineage: Eukaryota > Metazoa > Chordata > Lepidosauria > Squamata > Dipsadidae > Thermophis > Thermophis baileyi. Next base: position 820,197 of record QLTV01002118.1, on the reverse strand, counting down.
ATATAAATGTCTTGCTGTTATTATAATATATAAAAACAAAGTTCCGTAAGAAGTTTCCATTTGTATGTCCATTAAGCCCAAAAGAAAGGCCCCTGATTTCAATTGTATATTAACTTTTTAAAATCTTCTGCATCAAAATACTTACTTGGTCCCAATATTTTCTAGCTTTGTGTCATGTGCACCAAAGATGAAAATAATCATCTCAGTTCCCTCAGGTCTGAGTACATTTCCAATAAATATTTGAAATTCCCTGACATATTTTTGACATTTTATCCGGTGTCATGTACCAACAATATATCATTTTATAAAAATTATCTTTAAAATTATAATTCAATGTAAATTTCAACCCTTTCTTCATGTACTATATTCCATTGGAGCAACTCTGTATTATATCTGAAATATTTTTGCCCATTTTATATACAATCTTTAACTTGCTTTCTTCTATTTCAATTTTTAACAAAAGTTTATACATCCTAGCAATAATATGATCATTTATACAAAGCTGTAGATCAAATTCAATTGTACCCCTATTTTCCCTTTTAATACCTTTGTGGATGTAGAAATACCCTTTATGGTAGAGACAGTGAACAGGAAAAATTATCCAAAGGGAGAGTCATATTCAGCTGATTTGAACTCAGATTTCTTCTATCAGTACTATCCTATTATGTTTTGCAATATTATTTTTGGAATAAGATGACTTTTACTAGTATACCAAAATCCATCATCAGGAGGAATGGAAAAATAGTGTCCCAAGGAGAAAATACAAAGAATTGAGGAACAGTACACATACTAAGCTCAAGTATTTATTTTCTATTAAAATGTTCATTTTAGCACCCTCAGGGACAAGACTTTTCCACCATTAGATTTCCACTATCTAAATAATTGTAAATAAAAATTGGGTTGTGCCTAGCCTATATTCCAGTTGGTTATGGTTCAGTTCTAGAAATATAGCATCACATCTATTCTATTTGTTTCACACTTGCTACAATTTAAGATCAAGTTTTGCTTATGGAAACATCCCATTCAGAAAACAGGAAACAAAAGTTTCTGGCAGGGATTTGTACACACCCCTAAAGAAAAGACTGTCTTTGGTTTTGATTAGTCTGCTTATTAGTCACTGTAAGAGACTGCAGAAGAATATTATTCCATTATATGCCATGAATTATGCTTATTATTATTACACAGTATATGTGTACAATGTAAATTCAAAAAATGGAAACATGTTTCAGACATTGCATTATACAGCAATACAAAAAAAAATCACTTCTGGATCTAATTAGAAGTGAATGTATCTTAGGAACTGAAACAAAGGAATTGAAATAGCAGCTTAGTGCTCATTTTTCCTTGCTTAAAATTGGATATCTTAAATAAAATGGAAAGAATGTTCAATCTTCATGTTCAATATGACTATAAATCATCTAATCATAAATGACTTGCTGCATGAATATCTTTACTTTTATGAAGGGAGATATTTAATACCTACTACCATGTATCCCCGGAAATAAGACCCTGTCTTATATTTTTTTGAACCCTGAAATAAGCGCTTGGCCTTATTGTCATGCACTCAAAAGCCCGATTGGGTTTATTATCAGGGGATGTCTTATTTTGGGGGAAACAGGGTAGCTGTGAATTGGGCAAAAGAGGATTTTAGCTTGTGAGCTGCAGCTTATAAAAGCTGATTTTAATAAAATATATTAGTTGGAAACATTGCCACCAGACTCCTTCTGAGTTTTGGCTATTATAAACTAATATGGGTCTCCTTCCTACAATATCTGATTAGTGAGATGTTATTACTATGATCAGTATCGATAACCAAAATTGATAACCAAACTAGTTATATCATTTTAAAATACATATTTTATAACCTTTTTTTCAAATGTAAGACATTTGATTGATAAGATCGAAGGTTTCAAAATTTGGGGTAGTCTACAAATAGCTAAATGTATCAGTATTTTAAAATACTATTTTTAGTTTTCTTTTCTTTTCCAAATATTATTTAGTTTATCTTTTCTTTTCCAAATATCACAAATTTAACAAATGTTACAAAGTAGCATGTGAATCAAAGATTAAGGAACGTGGAAGAAATACTGAACTTTCCCAGAAAAATAGAAGGGAACAGACAAAATCAAAGATTATATTTATTAGCACAATGTTAGCCTTTCAAAAACAGTGATTAAAATGCATTTGAACATATACTATTAACACGTAAGAACAGAAAATCAATTAATTGCTACAAGAAAAGGGAGAAGGTCCACAGCTACAGTAGTTTGCTAGGTACAAGTTTTCGTTAGTGTAAATGAGTCACATGAAACTCATAAGAAAGATAAAAAGGATAGTACATCTGTAATGCAGGGCAAATATTTTTTCAGTGTGCTATACACTTTGAAAATAATACATTGTAGCAAAACAGTTTATGTGCGAAACCACCTAAGTAGTTCTTGCCAGGCATATGTAAATAACATTGTATATTATGCTGTGTGATGAAGGTAGCCTGGTTCAATTTCAAATGAAATAAAAAAGCAACATAATTTGCATCAACATTTATGAGGCAAAAAACACCTTTATGAAACGAAGATATGCAGATTGCGACAGATTATCATTCATATGATCTGTTAGCCATTCTATTTTAAAGAGACACAAACAGAGGATAATCTGCTAACTTTATCATAACTGAACACCACAGAATCCAAAGAATGTAATGCTGTCCCCCCACTAAAACTAAAGTGAAAAAATTAAGACATTTTATCTACTGGTGGGAGTACCAGAAAAAGGCCACAGCAAATCACATCCATTTTGTGCAGAATCAACATATTACCAGGAATTGAGCATGACAAGGAGTCATTACTTTTATCTATTGCTGCAAATAATATTGATTGATCATGTGCTATTAAGATCTTGTAGACTCTTCGGGATCACATTGACAGTGTGATCATTCCTCCATTATGATCTGTCCCTAACTGGGTCCTTCAGGACTTCCAAAGGCACATCTATTGTAACTGATTCTCTTCACTGTTGGTCATCCTCTTCTCTGTCCTTCAAACCTTCTTCAGGGAGCTAGACCCTTGCATAATGTAGGATAATTTGAGCCTGGTCATTTCTGCCTTCTGAGAATTCTTGTTAAATCATTTATGATCCATTGGTTTGTTTTCTTGTCTAAATATGGTATTCTCTGGATCCTTCTCCAACACCCAAGATCAAAAGTGTTAATATTCTTCCTACCTTGCTTCTTCAAAGTCCAGCTTTCACTTCCATAAGAGTATCACACTCACTGTCACAGGGAATACCATGGTTTACACAATTCTGTTATTTGTACAGATACATCATGCATTTGAATATCTTTTTCAAGGCTTTCATGGCTGTTCTACCACGTGCTAGTCTGGAGTGTATTTCTTGATTGGTATTTCTTGATTGGTTGTTCTTTTACTGTTGATGGTTGATCCTAAAAGGCAGAAATTTTCCACCACTGCAATATCTTCATTTTCACTTCTAAGGCTGGTTATTCTTGTCATTAGTTTGTTCATCTTTATATTTAATTTTAGATCCATTTTTCATTGTATGCCTTGATTTTTATTACTAGGGTTTGCAGAACCTTTGCATTTTCAGCTATCAAAGAAATGTCATCACCTTAGTGAGTATACAGTTTTATCTCATTCCTTTGCCAAAATGGAGTCAGTCTTTTTCAACATGTTCTGTTTGTACTGTGGCTGTTTGACCTCTATACAAGTTTCTGATGAGAATAATGAAATGTTCTGCGATTCCCATTTTTCCGAGCACTGAGTTGCAAATAATAAGGGTAGCTTATAAAATTGTAGGGAACCTCAGCAAAAAGCCATTTGTTGACCTCTCTCTAGTGTCCATGAGCTGTGCCGGTTAGTAGCAGCAGCAGTGAGCAGCTGGGAATCTAAACTTAATAGAGGGCTTCAGGTATTATAGTTCCATGGCACTGTGAGATATTTAAAATAATAGTTTCTCAGCAGTCCTCTCGGAGCGTCAGATGTTCAATGATATGGAAATCACAGAGAAGAAAGAGAAAAGGCCCAAAGACTATTTGTACAACTTTTAAAACAGAATGACAGGTATGTAAGGTAGACTGCATTAAAATTTCCTCCACTTGACAAAACAAGGCTGGTTTTTTTAATCCTGAAATGCAGAAATGTCCGAACTCTGGAATAAGCAAGGTTTATAGAGAAAACAATGGAAAACATCTTTTTCTACCTGCTGCTTTTCAATTGAAAATGTAGTCCATGCATTATTATTAAATCTTATTCAGCTGAAGATACCATTTTATTGAAGCAATATATAGCTAGGTCCAACAACAGTTCAGTCTCCCCTCTCCCCCTTTTTCTTTTGGGATGGGGGGGATGTTAAATAAAAATTGATTTATGAACTGAAGCTTGACAATTCCAAAGTCATGGTACTAATAATCAACGTTGTGCAGATAGTAATATTTCACCCACAATGGTGTTTAGAGCTCCCTAGAATTAAATTAGAGCCAATAACAAAAATACAGTTTTTTTAAATTGCTAAAATTTCACAAAAATAATCAATTCTCATGAAGACTTGAACAAAAATGCCAAAATCTTGTAGTAGGTTAGGACACCCTTGTATAAGATGGGGCGTTGGTTTTACCTGATACGCCTCTTCTCAGAAGGGTGGATATAGCATCCAGGAATGGGTTAAATCCATCTGCTTTCTGATTGGACTGAGTCTGTCAAAGCTGTTCAGGTCCCGCCCTTGTTACTATGCTTGACAGCTTGAAACGAAGAAGCGAAGCGACAGACTCTGTTGTGCCACAGTCAATTAAATACATTCCTCCTGACTTTGTTGTGTGATAGTTAATGAAATATACTCCTCCTGCAGAACCGAAGCCAACAGTCGGCGTTGACAATACTGGGCGGGGCTGGATGCTATATCCACCCTTCTGAGAAGACGCGTATCAGGTAAGACCAACACCCCTTCTCCCTCATGGTGGATATAGCATCCAGGAATGGGACATACCAAAGCTGGCTATCCAAACGGGCGGGTGACATAGGTAGCCCCACTGTTGCTGAGGGTCTAGTCCCTAATGACCTGCTGCAGCACTCTCCTCCCAAATGCCGCCTCGGCCGAAGCATAAACATCGACTTTATAGTGTCGCACAAAGGGAGATGGTGTTGACCAAGTTGCTGCGCGGCAAACTTCGAGAGACATTTGAGTTGCCCATGCTGTGGAGGTAGCTGCGCTCCTCGTGGAGTGTGCCGTTATATGCGCAGGTACCATCTGTGATTGAAGCTCGTACGCCTGTGCGATAGTTGATCGAATCCAATGCCCGACTGTGGAAGGTGTCACCTTACAGCCCATTGAAGAGGGTTGGAAGGAGAGAAAAAGTGATTCGGACTTGCGAAATCCTTCAGTCCGTTTGATGTAAATGTGCAGCGCACATTGTATGTCAAGCTTATGCCACCTCCTTTCCGATTGGTGGACCGGCTTCAGACAAAGGCTAGGGAGAACAATCTCCTGCGCCCGATGAAACCATTTATTCACCTTAGGCAGAAAGGCCAGATTGAGTCTAAGAACGATCTTGTCCATATGGAATATACATAGGTCCGGTCGGACTGATAGAGCTGCCAGCTCGGACACCCTTCTGGCCGACGTAATAGCTACTAAAAACACCACCTTACACGTAAGGAGACGTAAAGTCGCTTCTCGGAGCGGTTCATATGGCGGATCGATCAGGGACCGCAAAACTTTCGGCAGGTCCCAAGTAGGGTAGAGATAAATGACCAGTGGCATGATGTTAGATGCTCCTCATAAGAAACGGCGAATCTTTGGATACTGTGTCAAAGAATTGGCGCGGTCAACAGACAAAACAGACAATAAGGCCACCACCTGTCACCGTAACGTGTTCGGGCTAAGGCCTTTCTCAAATCCATCCTGGAGAAATTCGAGAACGTTCTTCACCGAAGCCTCTGAGGGAACAACATTCACCTTCTCACACCACCCGCAAAAGGCTCTCCACGTAGCATCGTAGATGCGGTTGGTAGATGGTCTGCGAGAAGCTTGCATCGTGTTGATTACCCTGGAGGAGAGATTGTCCTTCCTCAGAGCAACCCACTCAAGCGCCAGGTGGTCAGTTTGAACCACTGAGGGTCCGGGTGGATCAAGAACCCCTGGGTGAGAGAGTCCGGCCTCTGAGACAACCTCCAGGGTGGAGACACGGAGAGATTCAGCAGATCTGCAAACCACGGTCTGTGTGGCCAGTAAGGTGCTACGAAGATGACCTCTGCCCTCTCTTGTAGAATCTTCCATATAACTCAAGGTATGAGTGGAAGCGGCGGGAATGCGTAGAGAATGCCGTTGGGCCACGGGACCTGGAGAGCGTTGGTCCCGACTGTCCCCGGGGTTGCAAATCGCGTGATGTAATTGCCGAGCTGGGCATTGCTCGGAGTAGCAAATAGGTCCACTTCCGGCATTCCGAATCTGTCCGTCAGTTCCTTGAATAGTGCCGGATGCAATCGCCATTCGGCGTGGTCCACCGAGGACCGGCTGAGACAGTCGGCTTGTACATTGGCGACACCCGAAATGTGGTCTGCCCGAAGGGAGAGGTGTTTCTTTCCCCCAAAGGGCCAGCTGACGGGCCTCCAACACCAGGGACTGGGACCGTGTGCCTCCCTGGCAGTTGATGTGCACCTTGACCACAATGTTGTCGGTCATCACCAACACATGATGGCCTGTCACCAATGGGCTGAAATGGCGAAGGGCTAGATGTATTGCCCGTAGCTCCAGCCAATTTATGCTGCGTTGGCAGTCCTGTCCGGCCCACTTATCTTGGACCATATGAGAAGCAATGTGGGCACCCCAGCCCGTCAAACTTGCATCTGTTGTCAGGACCAGCTGATCTGGTTCCCAAAACAGGCTGCCTTTGGAAAGAGCCTGAGATCACCACCATATGAGAGATGCGATGACATCCAGTGGAAGATGCACCCTGGCTGGAGACGTGCCCCTGCCGGACCTCTGAAATGGCAAGAGAAACCATTGGAGGTCTCGGGAGTGAACACGGGCCTAGGGAACAATGGCAAACGTGGACACCATCTTGCCTAAGAGCCTAGCTAAGACCGCTAAAGGCGCCGACCGTTCTCTTCTGATGGTGATTACCATGTCCTTAATGCTAGCCTATCGGTCTTGGGAGAGGTACACCATACCCTGAACCGAATCAATAATGGCCCCCAAATGGAGTAGTCTGGTAGATGGCGTCAAGTGGCTCTTCTCCCGGTTAATGGAGAACCCGTGGTGTTCCAGGACCTGGATGGTAGTCTCTAAGTCCCTCTGGGCCTAAAGATGGGACAAGGATTGAATTAATACATCATCCAGGTAGCACTGGACACGCATGGGTAAAGCCCTCAGGGTGGCCGCCAGAGCCGCCAGTAGTTTCGTGAATACTCTAGGGACTGAAGATAGCCCAAAGGGCATAGCCCTATATTGATAATGAACTCCATTGAACTGGAATCTCAAGTACTGCCTATGATGCAGAATAATTGGCACATGTAAATATGCCTCTGTGAGGTCAATAGAAGTGAGGAAGTCGCCCTCCCTAATGCCCGCCAAGATCGTGGACAGTGAGTGCATTTTAAACCGTTTATAGATGACATAACGGTTGAGTCATTTTAAATCTAGAATCGCTCTTCATCCCCCCCGAGGACTTCGGGACCACGAACAATATCGAGTAGAATCCTTGGCCGTGTTGATCCTCAGGGACGGCCTCGATGGTATGGATATCCAGCAAGTGCTGAATAGCTGTCTCCATGAGGATCCTCTTGGTTGGTACCCTAGGAACCGGACACTGTAGACAAAACCTCGGGGGAATGGAGTGGAATTCTAGAGAGAGACTCGATCGAATTGTCTCTCGAACCCAAGCGTCCGAAGTGGACTCTCCCTATCGGTCCGCAAAATAGGCCAGCCGGCCCCTGATGGGGTGCTCAGGAATGCACTCACTGAGGACGGCGGGACGAACGACCTCCTCCCCCTCGAAAGGGCCGTCCAGCTCTGAAGGGGCGTCCCCTGTCCGCTTGTTCGGTACGTTGCCTGTCTTTGGCCAGCAAACCCAAATGATCTCTGGTGAAAGTTACTCGTACCAGAGGAACGATAGGAAGGGCGTCTAAAGTAAGGCGACCTTCTGAAATCACCCCGTCTGGAGACCGAAGGAAGAACCTTTCTATGGTCTTTTGATTCTGTCAACAACGGATCCAAGCATTCTCCAAACAGGCGATCCCTGGAGAAGGAAGCTGTCACCAACCGCCACTTGTGGCGTGCGTCCGTCTGCCAAGATTTGAGCCACAGCATCCTCCGTGCAGCCACCGATGCCCCGATTGATTTGGAAGCAAACTGGGCTGCGTTTAATGTGGCATCTGCAGTCAATTGAGCCGCCGCTATCAGCTTGTTTATGTCCTGTTTCACACGAACATCAGTGGTAGGCGTACTCTCCTGCAGCTGGCAAAGCCAAATCAGGGATGTGCGAGAGAAAAAAGATGCTGTGGTAGAGGCGCGAATCGCCCATGCTGCAGCTTGATGTGCATGTTGTAGAGACTGCTCTGATCTGCGATCCTCCGGTCGCAATGCCTCTGCTGGATCACCCGGCATATTGGAAGAATTGTGTAATGCGGCAACCAGGGCTTTGATGGATGGGACCTGAATAGTTTTAGCCAGGTCAGGAGCCACATTGTACAGTTTACTCTCCGAGGCCGATAGATTGGGCCCCATTCCAGGAGCTGACCACTGTCGAATAATAATATCGTCAAATAGTTTTGGAGATGGGACCACATCTTCCTCCGAGTTAAGCTCCAAGAACAGGGGATCAAGAAGGTCCTGGGCCAACTGCTGTTCCGGTTCAGGCGACATAGGAGCTAAGCCTGCCGTTATTTTCGCCTTGTGTAGGAGAGATCGGAACAAGTGAATCGGAAAAAGCCCCCTGAAAGCCGGCTGCTCCAACGGCCTACTGTCATCCTCTGATAACTCCAGGTCCTGATCCCCTTCTCCCTCTGAAACATGGGACTGTTCGTCCGCAGAAGAATGGTCAGACCCCTGCTCATAACCAGTATTGTGGTAGACAGGTGATTCTGAATAATGCCTGTGGCTATGGTGACTACCCCTGTCGCAATGGCATTCATGCCGTGACTGCTGAAGGCCCGCTGCAATGCCCTGGTGTATAGCTTCCGCTACAATTTCCTGCATATGGTCAGGTAAGCCGGGCCGTGAGTCCGCCGTAGGCCTAAGGCCAGTGGCTATAGGAATGAAAGTAGCCTCTGGTGCAGATCTATCACGGTCCACGGGAACAGAAGGACGCTCCAAGAGAGGGAGGAAAGCTGATCCGGACCCCCAAATATCTGCATTGGAGCTTGGAACCACAGAGTCTAAGTGAGAGGTGCCTTCCTCTGGAGCCGTGGTTGGCTGGACCCGTGCGTGCGCGCTCGCACTGTGCTGCCTTGTCACAAATCTTATCCAGTGCCTTATGGCGGCACTGTTCTGCATTACTGACCGCCCTGGAAGACCTGGAGGAAGATGTCTCTCTCCTTGTCTGACTGGAAGAGCGGTGGGAGCCCCCTGACTGATGACGGCCCTTGCGGCCATTGCTAGGGCCCGCTGTGGAAGAGCTCGATGCCTTCGATGGCATGATGTAGTCAATAATGTATATTGATGCTTGTGCCTAGTTCAGTCAGTGGCCAGCTGGCCGGGCCCGCACGAAGAAATGGCTATTTAGGCTCAACAACACTATGTGATAACCTCTGCTGTGCTCTGGTGGAGCATGGCCCTTGACAGTTCTGCCTGCTCTGGTGGAGCATGGCACTTTAAATTGCCTAGGTTGATATGGCCGTCCAGCCGTGCCCTGGTGGGGCATGGCAATATGGCTGTCCAGTCATGCCCTGGTGGGGCGTGGCAATATATGCAGAAGCCGTGCCCTTTTTGGACATGGTCTAGCCTGGATCCCCTCTTTGCCGTGCCTTGGTGGGGCGTGGCAAGCTGCTAAATATGAGAGCGTAAAAACTCCACCAAGTCTCTTTGTAATTAGCAGCTGTTCCTGGGGTGGCTATTTAGGAAGGCTGTCACCCCTTCCCTCTAGGCAGGTTACTTTCCGATATTTGAAAGGGATGCAGTCACTCTCCCTGCAGCTCTGGGCAGCTAAGCAGCTATGGGGTTTTGTCACTTTTTCTGTCCAGACAGTCTTTACTGTTAGGATTGGTATTGTCTGGCAGTCAGCAGGAAGTAAGGCAGCGCCAAGTCCTGTTACTTCACAGCCTCGCAACCGAAAGGAAAAAAACAAAACAAAAACGGAGCTTAAAATGGCCGGCGGCACTTTAAAATGGCCGCCGCAACCGCCGATTTTCCTAACGATGTTATCAGTCCTATCGGACAGCCCAAATGGCTGTCAAACGACCCGGGCCCCCTGGCCGCTCCGACACCCTAACGAGATGATCCAATGTCAAGGAAATAAGCAGCTGTAATAACGAGCCAAAATTATGAGCGCGATCGTCTCCTCATACAGACAGTGATGACAGGCTGCCTGAGGCACCTGGAGCCGGCCCTCAAGTCCCGAATTTAAACTGCAACTTACAGTTTGCAGATCTCAACAGTGAATCAAATACCAGTCTCAGAGAACTCCCAGCTAATCTGGTCTAATTCAACTCAGGCTAATAGATGGAATAGCAACCAAAAATAGGTTAATTGGCACAGGAGGAAAGAGTGGCACAACCATCCTCGCTGAGCAACTGAGTGAAAAAGCTGTCAAGCATAGTAACAAGGGCAGGACCTGAACAGCTTTCACAGACTCAGTCCAATCAGAGAGCAGATGGATTTAACCCATTCCTGGATGCTATATCCACCATGAGGGAGAATGTGTGAGTTTTCTTACCCAAGTGATTTCTAGGCAAGATTGCTTAAATCTCCTGGAATATTTTTTCAAGGTTTTAGATAATTTGGGAGGGAAATTTGAGTCATGTAAAAAGTTGCACAAGGATCTAGCTCGATTAGACTTTTCAATGCATAAAATAATACATAAGCTGGTAATGACAGTACCATACTGGTATATGTTATTACTATAATAGAGACAACCACAAGCAGGCGTGACTACAACTTCTCTATCCCCAGTAATGATACTGGAAGGCACACTAGTTCTAGTACTAGAATTAATACATAGCCATTATGACCGGTACTGTAAACAGCTATCTGAAGTCTTGCTGAATTGCTTTATCAAAATGCCATTGCTAAAAATTTTGGAATACAAATTCACAGTTTTGGAGAGTGCCTAAGATGGGGAAGATGGTCTTAAAATGTAATCCTCCTTGAAAGTATTTAAGTTCTGTCAAGATCTACATGGGCAAAGAAATAAAAGAAGATAATCATGACCACCCCCTTCTTACTATAATCAAATAGGAAGATTGACATCCCGGGTACACGGAACTGGTAAAAATCTGTCTTAGAAATTTGTAATCATGAGTTACTACGGTATAATATACAAAGTCAGATAAGCTGACACAACCAATTGCACAAAGCATTGTACAGTAAATAATTTTTTGCACTTGGTTAGATGCATGTTTAAGGGCTATCATGGTTATCAATTGTTTACTCTGATTATACATATAGTGTTTTAGATTCAATATATTGATTATATTTCTCTTGTTTTTATTTGCTGTTTATCTCATTGGGACAATAATTACTATTTGCCTCTTGCTTTTTGTTCCTTATTTTTAAAGCAATTTTCTAAATAGCATCTGTCTCTATTTTTCCTACGGAAGCCCAGCTATGCTGAATTCCAAAGAACAAGAAATGCAATAACACATTAAATGTGTTAATCTAACAATTGCATAACTGTGCAAGCCATCAAGCTCCTTTTTTCTGGTTAGCATTTCACAATCCTGGTCACTAATGAAGGCATTGAGATGATGACATTTTGCTGAATCGTAACCCAGATATCTCTTCGAGCAAATAATTTGCCTAAAATGTTTCATATGAGAAAGGCATGGGCCTGATAGGCTAGGAATGATATAATAATTTCAGTTTCCAGGGCTTTCTCGATGAAATTGACCTTTTCAATATTTGGGAACATTTATATACCGTATTTTTCGGTGTATAAGACGCACTTCCATCCCCCCAAAAAGTGGGTGGAAATGTCTGTGCGTCTTATAGAGCGAATGTTGCCAAAGCCCGTCCAGCCGCCGGCCCCCACCTTTTGGCCTCTGCCTCCCAGCAATTTGCCTCCTTGCAGCAAACAGCAAACAGCCTGGTCAGCTTCAGCACAGCCTGATTTAGCACAAGCAGCTGATTGGCAGTTGGATCTGCCTCCCGGAATGCAGCCTATCAGCTGTTCCAGGCTGCAGGGATCGCCACTGCCCATCGCTGCCGTCGCCGCCCATTGCTGCTGCCGCCTCTTGCCGCCTCTGCATGCCCCATTTTGCGTCCCATTTTTGGCCTCCGTGCACCCCATTTTTGGCCCGTTCCAGGCGGCCACCGCCGCCTATCCCCACCACCTGGAATGGGCCAAAAATGGGACGCACGGAGGCCGAAAATGGGGCACGTGGAGGCGGCAGCGGCGATGGGTGACAACAGTGGCAATGGGCGGTGGTGATCCCAGCAGCCTGGAGCAACTGATAGGCCGTATTCCGGGAGGCAGATCCAACCGCCAATCAGCTGCTCGTGCTAAATCAGGCTGTGCTGAAGCTGACCAGGCCTTTTGCTGTTTGCTGCAAGGAGGCAAATTGCTGGGAGGCAGAGACAGATTTTTTTTCTTGTTTTCCTCCCCAAAAGCTAGGTGTGTCTTATAGTCTGGAGCATCTTATAGTCCGAAAAATACGGTACTTTCTTTACATGGTTGTAAAAGAAACTCTGACTTTGGCACCCTTATCTTAAAAAAGAGCCTGTCCTTCCATTAATCTATAGCTTGAATCCATCCATGGCCTAAAAAAACCTTATTCCTTTTTATGATTTTTGATTATTTAAATGTAAAAGAAAGTATTGCTACTTATACTGCTGTTGTGGAGTAATATGTAATGCAGATATAAATAAGACAATTTTATTTATTTATTTGGCTTATATGTTGACCTCGAGTATCTTTCCAGTAATAACACATAATTAATATGTAAATATAAAAAAAATATAAACAGCAAGGCCCAAATGTGTTTTCCATTTGGGCAGCAATATCTTCAATATCATAAATGCTTTTCTGAACAGCCATATTTTCAGGCTCTTTGAAAATAGGATGGTGTGGACTTCCAGTTGAGAGCTATGGCAAACTACACATTTTAGTAATGGGGCAGTGTTACAATGGAGAAGACAGCTTGATGAAGAATCCAAGCCACCAATATCTCCCTGGAGTAAGAGGAGATCTTCAGGGAACCCATAAGACACTGTACACTGCTCCTCAAGAGTAAACTGCAGGAATTCCTGTTTTACATTATCTTGTGGGTTGAATAATTGGGAGTTGAGAAGATGAGAGTGGAACCATCTTTGCTCAGGCATCAATGCAGGCTTTTTTGGGGACATTAAACTCAACCAAGCCTTAATACTTTGGATTTGTGCTTTTTTTCAAATCGTTTAGAAAGACTAAGATATTTCAGAACAGCACGTTATACTGCATTTGTTAGGTTGTTACCTTCTCCTTAGAGAAAGAATTTCTAAATACGGTTTTAAAAGTTTTTGAAAAAATATTACTTTCTGTATTAAACAGCAAAAGGGTGCTTAGAATATGGATTTCAGAAACCTGAATAATGGATTAAGGGTTCAGATGGACTTCAAATTACAATTTTAAATCTTTGGAAGATTTTTTTCTGTGAGAATGTTGTATTGTTTGCCCTTTCATCAGTCAAAACAAGATAATGGGACTTTAACAGTTGGATACTAGAGATAACTAAAAGATAAAAAAAATGGAAGGAAATATTCTAGCAGTGAGTTGCTTGATGGAAAACTATGAAAAATTTATGACAGAAGGTCTTTGAAATTGTCAGAAAATGATGGATAGATGGACAGTTTAGGTAATGTAATGAAAGAAGAACAAGATATTCTGGATAAGTTTAAAATTGATCTGAATGTGTATATAAATGTGACAAGTAAAGAGAAGGATGCAGAAGATGTACTGGGGACATTCATTTCAAATGAAGCAGGTTGATGTTTCAATGCTTAAAGGAGATATATAACTATCAAATCATAAAAGAGTTATCAGTAATTTTTTTTACTGGAAATCTGCTAAAGTTTTCAAGACGTTTTTGAGATGTTCACCAAAAAAAAAATGCATCTTACTGAATCTACAAAATAGACTTGCTAAATTCTATTGGGGGAGGGGGGAGGATTAAAGAAAAGATACCAGAAAATAGGGATGGGATAGTCTGGATGTCTGTATCATAGATTTTAATGACATTGTTAGCTTGGCTATTGAGATAGTGTTAATTTCCTTTTCTCAAGTAAACATCTTAAGAAATTAATATACGTTATTCAAGAAAAATTCAGTGAAAAACAAGAAAAATGCTTTATATTAACTGTAAGGATGTATAAGTAAATAAAAACCCACCCACCCCAAAGCATAAGTAAATTTATAGTGAATTCTAATTAATTTAGTCTTAAAAATACCTATTGTCCAGACTCTTAAAAGATTGGTACAGTATTTCAGAAATAATGAGGAAAAGGTACTTCAGAATCTGGAGAAGCATATGTGTAGAATGTTGGTGATCATTTAAAGTAACTGTATTTTGTTCAAGGTTCACATGGCTGTATGCTCAAAGAACAGCTGCACCATTTTGGAAAAGATACGGCTACTTTAAAAAGTTAAGGCGCAGGTATTACATTTATGCTCTACATGCTCTAAAGAACATTTTTTTGTATTTTTTGTATTTGAAGCACTGTACAGCTTTACTATAGAAAGAGGCAATACTGGAACACACAGGAACAAAAATATTCAGCTCAAGATGAACAGATTATAACATCTCAAATTTGTAACCATGTTAATCAATGTCAAAATTATGTTTAAAGCTTAAGCTTATCAATTAATGAGCAAAATAGTATTATGGTTTAAACATATGTACATTCATATATGCAGCTGTACAGAATACATTGTTTCATACAGTATTGGAATTGTTTGCTTTCCTCATACCCTAATCACTTCAGGATGGTATTCATTCCTGCACACCAACTAAAAATTAATATAGAATGCAGTCCTGAGATTTGGAGCTCATTAGATTATTTGTTATAGCAAACTATATAAACGGTTCCTTTCTATACCATTTCTTTGAGGGAATATTTACATAACGTAGAGAGGAAGGTGCAGGCTGCTCAATTGCTTATCCCACTTTAATTTTGTGCAGCATGGGTCAAATTGAAATGAGTATCAAAAATATGCAAATCAGCAGTGGTTGGTTCCCCCCCCCCCGGCCTCAGTACTATAGAATGCAAATGATTAGTCAAATGTTTAAAAAAAGTATTTCATAAGGTAAGGTATATAAATAAATATGTGAAGTCCAAACTTTCCACTGTGATTCACCAAACTGCATGTTTTGAATTCATACTTGTCTCCCCTATTCCTGGAATATATATTATTCAGCATTAGTTGGAAAAATGAGGAAACCAACTATACAAAAAAGCTGAATTGGAAAAAGTAAGCTAAAATGTCTCATGAAGCAGCAAAGAATTACTTAGTCTAATTTTTTTCAAAATTCCCTTGTCGTTAACAAAAAAGCATGTTTTCTTTTGCCTATCAATTGAGCAAAACAATTCTAACAGTTTATGAAAGTCAACCCTTCTTTGAAGGAACATTATATTAGGATCTAATACTCATTAATCATCTCACACTGTCAAGCCACCAAGTGATAGAACACTTGATAATTCCTCACAGGTTCTCCTTATTTATCTGTACAAACGTTTTCTTGTGAGACTACAAAATATGTGTACTAATGACCGTAATAAATATTGATTGATTCTGTACTGATGTCAAAACAAAATAAATCAGCAAACACAGAGGATTACATGAAGATCTACAGAGTTTAAGACAGAAAAGGAAAATCTTATATTAGAATTGTTCAAAACAATATTTATTTAACCACGTTGTGAGTCTTGAATGAAAGGGGCGTTGGTCTTACCTGATACGCTCCTTCTCAGAGTGGTGGATATAGCATCCAGGAATGGGTTAACCTCGTCTACTAAGCTGATTGGACTGAGTCTGTCAGAGCTGTTTAGGTCGCGCCTCTGTTGCTATCCCTTGCAGCTTTTGACGAAAAACGAAGCGACAGACTTGCACGTGCCCATAGTCTATGATGTAGAAAACCTCTTCCAACATATCCCGGACCAGACGGTCATCAGGGTGGGGCTGGATGCTATATCTACCCCTCTGAGAAGGAGCATATCAGGTAAGACCAACGCCCCTTCTCCATAGTGGTGGATATAGCATCCAGGAATGGGACATACCAAAGCTGGCTTGTCCGTACGGGTAGGCTGTCTGGTTTGGGCTCCCCTACTCCTTGTGGACTTGTTGAAGGATCCTTCTGCCGAAGGACGCCTCAGCGGAGGCGAATACGTCCACTTTATAATGTCGCATAAAGGGAGATGGGGATGACCAGGTGGCCGCACAACAGACCTCCTCGATGGAGGCTTGGGTAGCTCACGCCGCTGTAGTTGCAGCACTTCTTGTTGAATGTGCAGTAATCCGCCTGGGGGGCGGCCGGGCATGTAGTTCATAAGCCCTGGGAGGGCTAAGCTCCGTGGCCGACAGGCCAACACAAGAGAGAGACTGCAGGCTCAGATAATGGCGACTTCCAACGATGACACACTGGGAGCACACAGCTCCACTAACACTGAGGGAGAGACCCCTCGTCCCCAGCTGTCAGGAATCGGGAGCGCGAAACTCCACCAACAATTCAGGACACCACAAGCCTGAATCAGTCTAGATAACCGTCTCAATTTTTGACAGCTCTGCTGGATCCCTCCAGCAATAAGGCAGCTTGAGCCAAAGCTCCTGCTGCGGGGACAATCCCCAGCGACTCAACCGATGGTAGGGAGTCAGCTGTACAACAACTCACTGAGAGAAGAATCCAAAGAATATAGAATCCAGGAATAAATCAATCTTTCAAATTGGAAGAATGGTTGGCACGACTGTCCAAGCTGAGTGACTGAGTCAAAAAGCTGCAAGGGATAGCAACAGAGGCGTGACCTAAACAGCTCTGACAGACTCAGTCCAATCAGCTTGGTAGACGAGGTTAACCCATTCCTGGATGCTATATCCACCACTATGGAGAATTGAATATTCTGAAAATTTGATTTGCTATAAATAAGCTATGTAGTAATTTTAACTGAAGATAATGAACACATCAAATATCATAGCCAATGGATTTGCATACTATGAAACTGGGCAAATTCCCCCACACCAGATGCCTTTCGTATTGAGTAATATAGAACTGTTGGCTCATACAGTGTTGGATGTCTAGAGATAGTCCTAGTTTAGAAACTACCTTGTTTAGCAACCATTCACAGTTATGACCATAATGAAAAAGTAACTTTATGATCAACCCTCATTTTTATGATATTTGCAGGGTCTATAAAAGCAAAGGAAAGCTGAAGTAAGATCATATGCTTAGTCAGTTTTGCTTGGTGATCACTTCAGTTAATGACTGGAGTTGACAGTCCCGATTGTAGTTGCTAAACAAGGTCTACCTGTAATCATTTCTCTGCATTTCATTGTATTATGAGATTTATATCACAGTAATTTCAAAGATTAAGACAGACTATGCAAGATATTCTAGCTACAGACCAACATCTCTCCTTAATGTGGATGCTAAAATATTAACAGCAACATTAGCTAGGAGACTATAAAACATAATACCATCTGTAATACACCCATTTCAATATGGATTTTAAAAAATAGACAAGCATCTTATATTATTCGTCTGGTGGTCGATATTATGGATATAGCTGTGGATGAACCTGATCTTCTAATATTGTTAAATTAAAAAGATGTTTGATATAGTCCTGAATGAATTTATGAAATGTGTTTTAAGTATGTTAAGAATATATGGATTCTATTTTTTTGTTTTATTTTTATATTTTTATCCTGAAGTTAGAGTTATTACCAATGGATTCATCTGTTAACTATTTAAATTACATTGTGGGACCAGGGGTGGGTTCTAAATTTTTTTACTACCGGTTCTGTGGGCGTAGCTTATTTTGTGGGTGTGGCTTGATGGTCATGTGACGGTCGGAGTGGCTTCATGGTCAAGTGACTGGATGGTTGTGGCTTCATGGTCATGTGACTGGGTGGGCATGGCCAACTCAATGTCACTCACGTCAAGGGGTCCCTCGCCTGGCCCCTCCCCTCCCAGCCATTCCTTGTCACACCCAGCCTCAATGTATCTATAGTTCTGTAAAAATGTTGTTCATCTTTTTTCAACTTTATTATCTACATACTATAGATGTACTTTCATGGACCACTGAAAGGAGGAAATGGCTCACACGCTTTGCCCGAGAGTGTGATAGGCAACAGGCTTTTAAGGGGCTGCCAGAAAGAAGGGGGGGCAATGTATTTTCCAAAGCACCAGAAGGCAAAACAAGAAGTAATGGATGGAAACTGAACAAAGAGAGAAGCAACCTAAAACTAAGGAGAAACTT
>QLTV01002118.1:788240-801377 GCA_003457575.1 Thermophis baileyi | reverse complement strand
AAAAGCAATGGACTGAACAAAGAGAGAAGCAACCTAAACCTAAGGAGAAGCTTCCTGACAGTGAGAACCAATATAGGTGCAGAAATATTTCAGTCATAATTTCACATATAAAATAGCCATTCGTGTAATACAACCTGCATACTGTTCAAAACAGTAATTAGTATTATCGCTGATGTTCGACAGCAAGCCTAAAAGTCAAAGATCACAAGAGTGCTTCTTTCTCTGTATGTATACAAAACATCACATACCACGAATAGCATATTAAGCTGGACTTATGCAACCTGATTTACAAAATAAACACACACATATTTATGCTCTGGACTATAGACATTGAATGCATGTAAATCCCTGCAAAATATGTGGTAGCCCTGGGCAAAAGAAGGCAGTAAAATCACTCTAGGTGTAGGGACAGTATAAAACCATGATGGCGAACCTATGGCACGCGTGCCACAGGTGGCACATGGAGCCATATCTGCCAGCATGCGAGCTGTTGCTCTAGCTCAGCTCCAGCGTGCATGTGCGCGCCGGCCAGCTGATTTTCGGCTCGCACGGAGGCTCTGGGAGGGCGTTTTCGGCCTCCGGAGGGCCTCTGGGGGTGCGGGGAAGGGCGTTTTTGCCCTCCCCAGGCTCCAAGAAAGCCTCTGGAGCCTGGGGCGGGCGAAAAATGGGCCTACTGGAAGTCGGGAAACTGAGGGGATCCCCAAACAGTGAGGGTTTCTTTCTTTCTTTCTCCCTTGAAGGCCCCCCCCCACAGCCTGTTTTTGCTCCCAGGGGACTGCAGGGAGGCTTGCTAGGCACCCCCCATGCCCCATTTTGGGCCTAGCAAGCCTCCCTGCAGCCCCCTGGGAGCCAAAATGGGGCGTGGGGGGCACCACACCCCCACACCCTGTTTTGGGCCTAGCAAGCCTCCCTGCAGCCCCCTGGGAGCCAAAACAGGGCGCGGGGGACTCCTGCAAGGGGCGGAGGAAGGTAAGGTCGCAAGCCTGGTGGGGATGGTGGGGGGGATGCAGCAAGCTCTGGGGGGGCCTACCGCGACTTACCTGTAGGCAGGAGGAGGCAGCTCAGTTGGGGCGCAGGGCAGGCACCACGTGGAAAGGCAGGCAAGCCGCCCGGGAGGTGAGGAGGAAAAGGAAGTGACTGGGCGGGATGGCAGTACTTAAAAAAAGCTTCTGCACATGCGCAGCAAAAACAGCAAAAAAACAACAACACAGCTTCTACACATGCACAGAAGCCAAAAACAAGATGGCAGCGGCCACGGACCGGCACCAACAGAACCGGCTCCGTGATGTCACCAGCGGTTTTCTACCGGTTCTATAGAACTGGTCCGAACAGGGAGGAACCCACTTCTGTGTGGGACCCAGTTAGGATGTTTCTTTTTTCATTTAATTTTCAATTTGGTTCTTCAACCACTGGTTTCACCAGACAGTATCAAATGTTAAAGCTGTAGTGGCATTTCACACTGAATATTAGTCCATATATTTTGACATGACTTGTCTTTGACAATCCTTAACAATTATGTGAAGTCATTAGCCAAGATTGTTTATGTTATACAGCAAAATGGTTTATTTCTGGCTATACAATAAGTTTAATTTCCTTTGGGATGAACTATATCTGCTGATTATTGTAGGAGATTAAGAATTACAATTTGTATAGTTTCTATAACATCCTTGTTTATCATAGCATGGTGAATTACTTAAGTATATCTAAATGAATAGATGTAATCTCAGTGGATATAACTCAATGGACAAAACTCCCATTCAATCTTTGGGATAATTTTATTAAAATGAGTATTACATCAAGATTAATATATATCCTAATATACATTAGGGATTCCAGTGTTAACTATAGGAAGATATTAAAAAAGTGTGAATTTTTAATAGCAGTTTAGGATTTTATTTAAACGACAGAGCATGTTAACTAATAGGCAAGAAAAGAAAAATGAATTCTCACAAATATCTTACTACAGTAATCCTCACTTAATGACAATTTGTTCAGTGACCGAAATTACAATGGTGCTGAATGAAGGAATTTAAAACCTGTGCCCAACCTGTGCTTATGACTGGCCGCAGGGTTGCTGCAACCCCCAGACCTGCCTATTCCCCCCATCCATCTATGCCTTGAAACACCAGGGAACTCCCAACTGGCAGTATGAAGCAGCCAAGGCCCTCTCCCATGAAGGGCTGAACATCCAGGAAGCCTCCATAGTGGGTTGCAAAACAGCTGCCTGTGGGAAGTTCCAAATATCAGGGAGATGCAAAGGGTGTACTGGAATGCGAAGCAACTACTTCCCCATTAAGTGCCAAATGCCCGGGAAGTGCCAGCACAGCCCCACTCAGCACCCTGCGTTCCACACACCAGCTGACCTTCACCTTGGAGCTGGCTTCAAGGTGAAAAAAGAGAAGAAAAAGAGAGCTGTCCTCACTTTCTAAAGGCTCTGCAAAGAACACAGCTCTCCTAAGGCTGCACAGAGCACCCTCAATTCCAAAAGAAAATGTTTGGCTGTCTTTAAGATTTATTTCCTTCTTCTTTTTCACACAGGGCCAGGCTGGGCGCATCTCATAAGCTCAATGGTTTTACGGAGAAAGTTTGGCTTAACTTTTGTGGGTTAAAACCATCAAGCCCACATTCCTAGAGGAGACTGAAGCAGATTTGTGCCAGGCCTTCCAGGGAGTCCCCCACCTCCGGGCACTCTGCTTAACAGACCAGTGGAGCTGCTTATTGACAGTGCCTGGGAAAGCCAGAATGTGGTCATAAAATTGAGCAAGGTCACATGATGACCTGCTTAATGACCACAATGACTTTCAACCAAAATTCCAGGTTCAATTGTGGTTGTAAGTCAAGGACTACTTATACTATAGAGCATTTTACAGCTTGGTAATATATAAAGTATTTCACAATTTATAGATTAAAAAAAAGATATTAAAGTCTTTGTTATTATTTTAATTGCCTTCCAATCAGAATGTAGAACTACTGGTATTTTAAATTAAACTGCTTTGAAAACATTGATTAAAATGAAGAGAGAAAGTTTTATTATACATGTAGTGTAATTTAGACAATACTAATCAGAAGTTCTAGCTGCATAGGATGACTGTCTTAGCTATGAAAACAACATAAAACTTTTGCAGCTATTTATAAAAGCATATTGTATTTTGAAGGCATCCCTAGTCTTAATCCTAGTTTTTGGCCAGCACAAATAACTGTATTAACTATTAATTATTTTTGTCTGTTCTTTAGCTGGCACATGGAACATCACAGCTGGATGAGAATAAAACAAAGATGAACATTGAGAATGTGGCCTCTTCTGTAATTGATTTTCTATTTTTGCATTGTCTACTTGAGTTTTTTAAATATGCCTTCAATATTTAATTTCTTCTGAAATTGATACGAAGAAAAACACAAGGTTATTTAAAAGTTTAAAAAGACCACCTGCTAAAAATGCACACTATGAAATTATGAGAAATGATGCAAGGTTACCAAGGCAGTTTAATCATGACTGTAGAGATAAATTACTTCTTGCTATATATAAGAACCCCAAGGCATCAAACAAATATCATTTCATAAAAAGGGAAAAAGCACCATACTCACTTATTAAAAAGGTTCAGTCCAATTCTATAGTGACGTTTCCTGATGATATCATTACTGAAGGCAGGGGAATCCCAACTATTACGAGTTTCTTTGTGGTATGTTTGCTTGCTCAAAGTTTGTTCCCTTAAGCTGTCTCGAGAAGATGATTCTGAACTGCAGTTTATTGTGTCGTTAGAATTGGAAGTGCTATTGATGCTATCATTATCTCCATCAGAATAATCGGATTCAGATTTGCTTTGCCTGTTTGCTGTACCGTTAATAGCCAAGTGGCTGTCAATAGGCCTAGGTCTATGCCTAGTTTCTGGATCTTCTCGGGATATTACTTTGCTAGGGAGGCCATGTGATATGTGTTTTGGGCTACCTTGCTGACTACTAATTCCCCGATCATATGCATTTTGCCTCTTCAGTGATCCTCTTTCAGAACGGTCACTTAAATCGACTGAACTGTCACTTGGTGGTTCTATAGTTAGCAAAGGAAGATGATCCATCCTCATTCTCTGTTCTTGGGATTCCAATGAAGGGGTACTCCTACAACTTGTGTCGGTGTCTATTTTATGGTCTTTATGTGTCATAGACCAGTATTCTTGAGAAGGGTTTATTGATCTAAGTCTCAAGTCAGACTCTGTGCTCGATGGTCTTTCTATAGGATGAGAAAGGGGAAGTGGTGGGGATAATTCTTCCTCATCGATATATAACGTAACGTCACTGTAGGAAGCAGTCATTTCATCAAGTTTCCTATGATCAACATTATGGCTTGTTGATTTAGTTGGACCACAGCTATCTCTTTCTATTTCACGACTTCTGACTTGGTCAGGTATCTGTACCTCATCAGAGTGCAAACTACGACAGTTTAATGCATCATCAATGGATTCTGCAAGAGATTTTACTTGTCTTGAAAAAGCATCCTCCAATTCTGTTATGGCATCAGCAAAGTCCGTGGAAGCTGCTGGAGATTTCATTGTAGCCGATTCAGCAAGATCATTACATCCAGACTGGACAAGGGCTCCTATTTTTGAACCATCATTTGTAACAGAAACTTGCTTCCCCTCAAAGTAGGAACTGTGAACTTTCTCAGGTCCTTCAAATGAAAACTGCATTCTCATATTGGATAGTACAATGCGTCTTGACATACGATTTTCAGACATAGAACTTCTAAGCCGCTCAAAGTTTTTGTTCATCTGATACTGGCGGAAAGCAGTCTGTATAGTACGAGCAGCATGTCTAGTTATGAGACGGCCTCCATATTTTCGTTCTAGCATTTCAACCTAAAAAGAGAATGTATTTTATAATATGTAATCTCTAAAGCATGGGTTTCAAACTCAAATCATCATAAGGGCTGCATGAGGAGGAGTTCATTAGCCTGAGAACCGCAACAGTGAAGCCTTTTTATATATAATACAAAAGTCTCATAGATCAAAAAGGGAGGGAATCATTATATGCCATTAACCACAAACGTATTAAATAAAAAGCTTCACTACCTTAATAGAGATACTTTTTTTTAAACTATCTCACTTTAGCCACCTATATGGCATTGCTTTTTAAGTAACCAGATCACTATTATTTCATGAATGACAACATAAATCTTCTGAACTGAATCCTATCATCTGAAACCTGAATGTAATCCCCTTAAGAAGAAGCAACTATGCCTGAAAATCATTTCCAATTCTGCCAAGAAACAGATATTGGCAGTTGTGTGATGAAAAAATGTTTTGTTTTAAATTTGGTACATGTCACCCTTTCTTGAGGTTATAATTCCTGCAACTGTAGCTTATTTTCTGATTATTTTTAATGCGAAGCAGGCTAAAAAATACATTGTCATATTAAAAAAAAAGAAAACCAATTGCCATTTGGTATTCTCCAGTTATAATTACTTGGAAAGCAGGAAATTTTGAGGTTTCCAATCAATTACGATTTCAGCCTATGGTGCATCTCCCTCATAAGGCTGTTGCAGATGTAAAATAGTTATCTTGAAGCATAAAGAGACTTTTGGGGTAACTTACACTTTCTACCGAGCAATAGTAAGTTATATTTTATTTATTTATTTATTTATTTATTTTATTTGTCAAACGTACAAGATAACAGGTATAGTATAAACATAAATATGAACATAGTAAATGGGTACGAAAAATGGAGACAGTAGGACAGGGACGGTAGGCACGCTGGTGCGCTTATGCACGCCCCTTACAGACATCTTAGGAATGGGGTGAGGTTAACAGTAGACAGTCTAAGGTTAAAGTTATGGGGGTTTGGGGATATAACAACAGTCAGGTAGTGCATTCCAGGCATTGACCACTCTGTTACTGAAGTCATATTTTCTGCAATCGAGTTTGGAGCCGTTTACCTTGAGTTTGTATCTATTGTGTGCTCTTGTATTATTGTGGTTGAAGCTGAAGTAGTCATTAACAGGTAGTATGTTGTAGCGGATAATTTTGTGTACTATGTTAAGGTCCGACCGTAGGCGGTGTACTTCTAGTGCTAACTGTATAGCTAGTTTCTGGACCAATGGTGAGAAAAATTTTGGAAGCTGAAGAGAGAATATCTGTTTCTTCTCCGCATCTCCAAATGACAGAGTACTGTGACAGAGCCCAAAGCAGAAGCACATATTTGTTTCTGCTGCTTGACCAGAAATGATGGCTCACCCTCCTACTGTTAGGAGCAAGTTGTTGAGGGATACTACACTACTTTTGTTTTTCCCTCTGCCTTCCTTTCCCAAAGCAAGCATTGTCTTACAACTTAACAATTGCAGCATACAACAACTTAACAGTTGCAGCATATAAAGCTCTAAGTAACAGTGATTATTGCTTTTCCTGTTTTCCACCTGAGATGAGCAACACTGCTGAAAAGACTTTAAAAGCAGTGGGAAGCAAGTAAGAGGAGATCCTGGCTTTTTCTCCTTTTCTTTTCAGCAGTGCAACAACTCCTTGTTACACACAATATTTTCCTCCTGGAAGCTACTCTGCAACCATGTTTGCCAAGGAGCTGGGGAACAGCTGGACAGATGAAGTAGCTGGAGACACTCAGGTCTTCCTTATGCTCCACGGTCGTTAATTGTGTTATGAAAGGAAGTTCAGAAAAGAGAGAAGAGGAAGGAACAGCAACGATGTGGCATCTTTCAGCAAACTCCAGAGAAACTGGCCAGGAGAGCAGGTGCTTCCAGCACAGGGAGGGCAAAATACCATTCCTGTCCAATTATCAGGAATAAAGATGTTCTCTTAGTGCTACCTCTGCCAGCTGTAAACTGGGAAGTTCCAAGTCAAAATTATTACAATAACCTGATGTTTGACGTTATAACAGCACTGAAAAAAGTGACTTATGACTGGTTTTTGAACTTATGACCATCACAGCTTCCCTACAGTCATGTTATTAGAATTTGGATGATGGAAACCAGCATGACTTTATGATGGTTACAACATGGGGTGGGTGGGTGGTGTCACATGATTGCCATTTTCAACCTTCCCAGCTGGCTTACAATAAGCAAAGTGAATGGGCAAAGCCAATTTGCTTAACAAATGTGTGATTCATTTAACGACTGCAGTGATTTGCTTAGCAACTGGGGCCAAAAGTGTGACATACTTAACAATCACCTTGCTTAGCAACAGAAATTCGGGTCATAATTGTGGTTGCAAATCAAGGACTACCTGTACACAAAAACGCTAAATTCTAGAGGCTCATAAAAAAAATCTCAAGAACGTTGATAATTAGTACATTTCTTTTTTTTAATTTGATTAATACAGCAGCACAGCTCAAATACCTGTTTATCCTGCAAGTCAGATGAGAGTTCATAGCTTTCTGAAAGGGACCGTGACCTTTTAATAGCTTCTTCTTCTGCTTGTTTTCTTAATATTGACGTTGAGTGCTGAAGCTTCGGCCTCCGGGGCCTTTGCTGTCCAGGGGAGACAGAATATAGACCATATGGAGAATGGTCATAATGATCTGGACTTAGAGCTGAACTGTGAGTTATAGTTCCTTGATGATAAGCAGATGAACTATCCAGAGATGTGCCAGTTTCACTTCCAGGAGCTTCACCCTCAACACTGAAAAAAAGGAGAGTAAAATGCAACATGGTTAAGATGTATAGTATAGCTTTTTACTGCTGCAGCTCCATATATAATAAATGCTGGCTTGTTAGTTTGTTTGATTGATTGATTTCTATAGACGCCCATCTTAGCAAACGACTCTGGGTGGTTCACAATTAATTAACTATGAACTATTAATCATGTCTAAAATATTCACTTTCAGATACACACTTTAGGAAGCTACAAATGATCATGTTTACAAATTTCTGACACTTTTTCTCAAATATTTTGTTTGTTTCTAATGTAATTCAATGCAACATAGATAAAATGAAGATTTAGAAATTTCAAACATTACTATTATTTCCTTGGCAACTCTAAACTTTGCCTCATGTAATTTTTAATAGGAATCTCTGAATAAAAATATGTGATATATATCACATTATTAGCAATAAAAACAGTAAACTAATAATCATTTCTGGAATCAGCTTAGTGGAACAATGGGAACCAGTATCCAGTTATATGAGAGAGCAAAGTAGTGCCCATTGCAATTCTAGAAGATATTCAGCTTTCCCCATAAAACACAATAAAAGGTCCATCAATTTTTGCAGATCTGACACCAGAACATCTATTATGCAATAAATTATTTGTAGATACCAACATGTTATGAGATTTGGTATTTCTCATGAAAGATCAGTATAATTTTAATAATCAGTGTTGAGGTTTCAGTAAATGTTACAGGAGGAGCGAAATATTCCAACTCATACAATAATGCAACAAATAATATATTATAGAAACATGAACATTGCACAGGTTTCAAACAAATTATCTCATTTTAATTACCTTCTCCATCCCACTCTTAATTTTCAGTCTTACTGTTACAACTTTATAAAGTAAAAATAAATATTCAAATTGGTTCTTTTTTGCCAAAATGTAAAATTTTCAATGGCTCTAAAATGCTTCATCAACTGGATTTAGAAACATGCCAAACCCACACGAAAAACAAGTTCCTGCCAAATCTCCGTGGAGATGAATGAACCAACACAGTAGCCAGCAAGAATATGAAAATTACTGTTAGATGAATGCCAAGATAAATAGTAATGATCATGCACCTAATATAGAAAAAAATTCTTTTAAAGAGGATTTTATTTATTGGCTTTATGTAAATGTTAAACAGGATAAGAATGGTAATTAATCCTCAGAATTTATTTAGTTATTCAATTTGTATAGCCACCCCTCTCACATATGTGATTCTGGGCAGCTCACAATGACTAAAAACAAGAATAAAAATATAAATAAAAACAAGCATACCACCACATTAGACCACAATTAAAAACTAAAAACATAATCACAGTCAGCAAACAATACATCCCATTCAGTATAACCATTGAAAATGCTCATGACTATCCTTGGACACCTCCCCCCCAAAGCTTGGTGATGGTCATGTCATCAGGCTCTTCTTAAAGGCCAGAAGGGC
This sequence comes from Thermophis baileyi, assembly GCA_003457575.1. Classification (NCBI taxonomy): domain Eukaryota; kingdom Metazoa; phylum Chordata; class Lepidosauria; order Squamata; family Dipsadidae; genus Thermophis; species Thermophis baileyi. The sequence continues at coordinate 792,302 of QLTV01002118.1, read as the reverse complement.
AGGGCCACATCTAAGTTCAAGGGGAATTGAAAGGATGGGTACCAGAGCAGGAAAGACTTTCTTCCTGGCTCCCATATGACGACATTCCTTAGTACATGGGACCAGGAATATGCCTCTCTTGCCAGGTCTGAATCCCGTAAGTCACTGACCAAAGACCAGTAGTATATGAAGTGGGTTAAGTGTAGACCCTTGATTCTTATGCAGCAATTTGGTAAACAAAGAGCCTTGAGAGACATCATAATCAATATAATATTGTAATCTCTTTCTTTGCACACATTATTGAAAAGGCCTAATTATCTGGAGAAGGCTCTAGTCCTGGGAAAAGTGGAAGGAAAGAGAAGAGGACGATCAGCAGCAAGGTGAATTGACTCAGTTATAGTTGCAATGGGGAAACCCAAAAGACCAGGTCAGAGACAAATCATCATGGAGAAAATATATTGATGTGATCATTAACTCAGTGACAACATCTTGATGGCACATGATCAATCAAACATCAAAATCTCTTTGTCCATTTCCCAGTGAAAACTACTGTTGTTTTCCATCCAGAAGTAGCCCAAAGCTAGGTTGAAAAGGGGCTTTGTAATTATTATCATCCAAAACCCCCACAAGAATTCAATCACCAAAACTGCTAACACCCTGTTTCTCAAAAGAATACACACACATGCATACCTACCTCCATCACTGGCATAGCTGCATGCATATACACATTACCAAAAGGAAAACTGGTATGAGACATTAAATTGTTTGAGATGATTTCTCTGTTCTGAGTACACAAAATCATTAATATTTAAACAATAGCTGTTTAAAAGCAAACCTCACTTGCTATTCTAGAATGTGGTTTCAGAATTAATATGAACACTATAAATGTAGACTATCATAACTAAATTACATATTTCATATGAGATAGACTTTATTTTTCACTTTTAAAAACAGCTTCCTTCAACTCGATAACAGAATATGGATTAAAAATATCCAATAAAGTAAGTAGGGGTTCATATTTTAAGTGCTTATTAGACTTTTCATGGGAATCTAGATTTGCCTTCCTGAGTAAGTTCATGGTTTCTTCAACAAAAGTTTAATAAGTCAAAGTTCACTCCACATACTAACCCAAAATGGAATAAAATGTAACTTATAATGTGTGACACTGTTCTATTTTCTCTCCAATTACTCTATAGCTTTTGAGTTCCCTCAACTATAAATATTTATAAAAGACTGAACAGTATTTCTAAAAAGTACAAGCAGCTTTTTAATGTACCACTGATAATTTAACATGATTTATATTTGATAATACCACATTGTTCTCTAAACATATACTTAAAAGCTATGATATAAATATAAGTATATAAAAATATGCAATCTATTTTGAATGCATTTAAACCTAAATACATATAGTAAAGAAATGAATATAAATATAAAAGGAAAATGGATTTGGGTGTCTATGAAAAATTGAATTAGCAAAGATACTTGCGTAGGGATATAGACTGCCTGTCATAATACAGCAGGTACAGGTGGTCCTCAACTTATGACCACAATGGAGACCAGAATTTCCACTGCTAAGCAAGGTGATTGTTAAGTGAACTGCATTCAATTTTATGATCTTTTTTGCCATGCTGAATCACTGCAGCTGTTAATGGAATCACACGGCCATTAAGTGAATCTGGCTTCCCTCCATTCACTTTGTTTGTTGGAAGCTAGCAGGGGAGGCCACAAATGGCGATAACAGGTCTTCAGGAATGTCCTAAATACATGCTGGTTACCAAGAACCCAAATTTTGATCAGGTGGCCATAGGGATGCTACGATGGTCTTAAGCGTGTGGACTTTTTTCAATGCATTGTAACTTTGGTCAGTAAACGAATGGTTATAAATTGAGGACTACTTGTAGTGCCAAAGGATATAAGATATTGTTTTAGTAGTTGCATTAAGCATATTCAGTGGCAACCTAGATAAGGAATGTTAAGGCAGTTATGAATGACGATCTTAATTCAAATCCCATTAGGACACTGGTCATAAACTGAAGGGGCATGGGAACGGTTCTCATAAATATCTCATGCATTACTTTTTGTGTTTTTAAAAGGGCAGAGCTTCGATCAAGAGAGAAGTGAAATCACATTAGCTCTGAAAATTCTAATTGACTTGGGAACCTTGTTGTTAGCCTTACACCTTACACATCAAATCATCTTAGTGCACAAGGTGAAATTTCATGACTTATTTATTCCACATGGAGGATGAGTGCAAGGTTATGAAATGCGTTTTACTTGAGAGATGCGTCAACTTTTGGAAGATACATGAAAGGTCATGTATAACTACCAAGTACATTCAGATGGTAAAAATGCAGCACATTTTGTAAAATGTCAGTATTCACAGCCTACTCCATATGAGACCACTTGAAGCATGGCTGTGGTTTAATCTCAGTGGCCAGAAATGAAATCCAAGACTCCAAGCAGTCTGCAAACTATGGAAGAAAAAGCAAAATTTTCTAAATCCTTTATGTGCCAACATGTCTTGCTTATTAAAATGGTTTATACTATTCTTAATGTGATACTATTAATTAAAAACATTTTCAATCATTTAAATTTTACCCATGCAAGGTAAAAAAAATATTTTGAAAGAAAAATTGAACAAGGATCAAGAATATTCCTCAGTGAATTACAATATTTTTGCCAATTGTGCCTGCCAACTAAAATAAAGTGAATTCTCTGAATTAAACTCAATTCCTTGTGACTTCAGGAATACTCCCTTGTAGCTTTATTAACAAGAATATTTACATACTTTGCGGTTGTCTTCTTCCAAGGTTCCCCCCCCCACACTTTCCAGTCTAGCCCACAGCTCAGGTAGTCACCCATTCAAATGTGAAAGCCTTTCTTTTATTATTCAACAGAGTGTGTCATTTCAAATTATTTATTGCCCACAAACTGTTCTTTAGCCAGTTAAATCAGTGAAGGTTTTCCTCATGTACTCTGCTCAAGCATTTTTCATGTAGCCCCAGGCTGCCGAAGAAGCCGCACCACGGGTCGAGTGAGCCGTAATTCCCGCAGGGCGCGGAAGAGAAGCGAGCTCATATGCTTTGGCAATAGTGCCTCTAATCCATCGGCCGATGGTGGTAGACGACGCCTTGCGCCCCAGGGAATGCGGAAGAAAGGCCACCAGAAGCGCTTCCGTCTGTCGAAACTGCTTAGTCCAGTTGATGTAAATCCGGAGTGCTCATCGCACATCCAAGGAGTGCCACCTCCTCTCCAACCTATGACTAGGAGCCGGGCAGAAGTTGGGCAATACCAGTTCCTGGGCCCGGTGGAATGGAGAGTTAATTTTAGGGAGGAAGGAGGGATCCAGCCGTAGCACCACCCTATCGTGGTGAAAAACACAGAGGTCTCGCCGAATGGAGAGAGCCGCCAGCTCAGAAATTCTGCGCGCTGATGTAACCGCCAACAGGAATGACACTTTGAATGACAAGTGGCGAAGCGAAGATTCACGCAGCGGTTCGTATGGCGCCCCCGTAAGGGATTGTAGCACCCTGGGAAGGTCCCAGGTCGGAAATCGGTGAACCGGGGGAGGACGCAAGATCGAAGCCCCCCAGAGAAAGCGCCGTACTGTGGGACACAGAGCTAAGGACTCCGCCCGGTCGCAGGAAAGAATCGACGAAAGAGCCGCGACCTGCCTCCGAATGGTGTTAGGAGCAAGGCCACTATCCAGGCCCCGTTGGAGAAACCGCAACACCTTGGGTAAAGGAAGTCGAATGGGAGAAAGCCCCTCCTCAACACACCAGTGGCAGAAAGACCGCCACGTAGAAGCGTAAATCCTCTGGGTGGCGGGACGGCGAGAGGCCAAGATCGTCAGAATTACGTCCGGGTCGTAACTCTGCCCCCTCAAAGATCCCCACTCAACCGCCACGCGGTCAGCCTGCACCACCCGGGGTCCGGATGTCTCAGAGCCCCCTGGCTGAGAGAGCCCTCGCACATAGGCAGTGTCCATGGAGGAGCTACCGACATCGCCCGGAGATCCGCGAACCAGGCCCTGCGCGGCCAATACGGAGCCAAGAGAATGACCTCTGCCTTCTCCTACAA
>QLTV01002118.1:761887-787595 GCA_003457575.1 Thermophis baileyi | reverse complement strand
CAGGAAATCATTTTCCCCAGGGGAGTGGATAACAGCGCCAAGGGAACCCTGCGTTGGTGACGTACCTGCAACCCCAGCAACCTGATGCTCTCCTGTCTCTCCTGGGAAAGGGAGACCCTACACTCTAGGGAATCAACCATGGTACCCAGATGGAGGATAGAGGTAGAAGGAACCAGGTGACTCTTCTCGAGGTTGATCTCAAACCCATGCCGCCTGAGCGTCTGGATAGTTACCTGGAGGTGGTGCAACGCGAGGGCCTCCGATGGCGTGTGCACCAGGATATCGTCCAGGTAACATTGAACGCGCACCGGAAGAGATCTGAGATGAGCCGCTAAGACGGCCAAATTTTTTGTGAATACCCTAGGTGCGGAGGAGAGTCCAAAGGGCATAGCCCTGTATTGAAAGTGCCCACCTGCATAGGCGAAACGGAGGAATTGCCTACAGTGGCGATTGATAGGCACATGCAGGTAGGCCTCAGTCAAATCCAGGGAGGCCATGAAATCCCCCTTTTGTAGGCAAGCCAAGATGGAGGATAGAGAATGCATCTTGAACTTGCGATACGCCAAGTACTTGTTTAATCACTTGAGGTCAAGAATCGCTCTCCAGCCCCACGAGGTCTTGGGGACCACAAACAAGATGGAGTAAAACCCCCGTCCGTGTTGTCCCTGAGGTACCGGCTGGATGGCCCTAATGTCCAGCAGGTGTTGCACTGCGGAATCCGTAAGAGATCTTTTGGATGGAATTCCGGACACCGGACAGCGGCAAAAAGAACTCGGGGGAGTGGAGAGGAACTCCAGTGAAAGGCCATCACGAACTGTCCGCCGCACCCAGGCACCCTGGGTAGTCCGAAACCAGATGTCTGCGAAATGGGACAGCCGTCCCCCAATTGGGAGGGGAAGACCCTCACCACCTTGAACGTCTAAAGGGGCGAGACCCCGATCCCCCACAGAAAAGGCGTCTAGACTGCCTCCCCCTCCCGGGCTTATCCTGCGCCTGGCGCGGTCTTGCTCCGAAGGGACCCGGGGCCCGGGGGAAGAAAGAGCCCTGGTCCGTCTGCCGAAAGGGCCGACGGTAAAAGGGGGCCTGGCGGAAGTTACCCTTCCTGGAGAGCGACGGGAGAACTTCCTTCCTGTCCCTTGACTCCACCAATATGGGATCCAGTGATTCCCCGAACAACAGCGGCCCTTTGATGGGACCGGACGTGAGCCTCCATTTGTGTCGGGTATCCGCCAGCCATTGGCGGAGCCAGTGCATCCTCCTCGCTACCATCGCAGCCGCCATCGCCTTGGCTGCAAACCGTGAAGCATGCAAAGTAGCATCCGCCACAAACTGAGATGCTGCGAACAGCTTGTTCAGATCCTGTAAGGCTCTGATGTCAGATGTCGGAATATGCTCCTGTATCTGTCGGAGCCACAGAAGGGAAGTCCTGGCGAAGAAGGACGACGTTGACGATGCCCGGATAGCCCAGGCCGCCGCCTGGTGACTCTTAAGGAGAGCTTGCTCCATACGTTTATCCTCTGGCTTAAGTAACTCTTCCGATTCTCCTGGCATAGCGGTGGGCGTGTAAAGGCCCAGAACGGGAGGATCCACCGACGGAGGCGCAAGAAGATCGGAGAATGACTGAGATACGTTGAAAAACTTCCTCTCAGTGGAGGAAGGCGTCGGACCGGAAGTAGGGACGGTCCACTGTCTCTGTACCGTATCAATGAACAGTTGAGGGGTCGGCACAAAAGATGTCTCAGGCTTGGCCTCGGAGAAAAGGGGATCCTGGAAAGATCCCTGACCAACCTCCTCCTCCAAAGTTGGCGCATCTAGCCCCGCTGTAACCCTCGCTTTATACAGGAGGGACCTGAATAAGGCCGGGGAAAAGAGCCCCGATGAAGTTGGTTGTTCTGGGGCTAAGGCCTCGTCCTCAGACAACTCCAGAGCGAGGCTCTCCGTTTCGTCCCGCCAGGCCTCCTGGTCTCCCTCGTCCGAGCCCCCCGAGAGGTCGTCCTGTAGCTGAAGTCTAGCCGAAGGGCCCCCCCGTTAGGTAGTCCAAAGGCATTGACAGAGGGGCTGGGCTCATGGGGAACGGATCCTCCCAGTGATTGGAGGCCGGCTGAGAGCCCCTGTTGAACTGCCGCCGCAATCAGCCTCTGGAGCTCTGATGGATCAAATGCAGCCGACGTAGAGGGAGGCCCCGTGGACACAGGCAGGGTGCCCCCCTGAGGAGGGGCTGTAAGAGAGGGACCAGAATCTGTGCCCACCAGGGGAGTCGGAATCGAAGCGCCGTACAAACCAGCCGGACCCCACAGATCGGGCTCCTCCCTGGGCGGCCCCAAGGCATCAAGGGCCAAAATGTCCTGCCCCACAGTAGCTCTACTTCCGTCACCCGAGGTGTTGGGAGTGGGAGGGTGAGCCTGGGGAGAGGTATCGGCTACCAAGCGCTTGGAGGAGCGACTGATAAGCTTTTGTAGGACCTTGTCTCTCCTCCTCTCAGCTCTTTGAGTAGCCTTGGAGGCCACAGTCGAGCTCCGGTGAAGGCCGGTCGTATTGAGGCCTGAAGAATGAGGCTGTTCATCCTCCTGCATCGGCCTATCGGTCTTCCTCAATCATTTGCCACCCGGCTTCTCATGATGTTGCATAGCGGCCGCCATCTTGTCAGAATGACAGCAATCAAAATGGCCGACCCAACGGGCGCGCCAGAAATGGCAGCAAAGTGGGAGCCTTTAGAGACGCTGGCCCGAGCAAGCTCTAAGGGCAATTAGCGTAGCGTCAACCCCGGCCGTTTAAATCGCTGTGGTAGGAGCCGGCCCGAGCAAGCTCAGAGGGCAGAAATTCGGCTTAAATAGCGGCCCAGAGAAGCGCCCGACAGCTGATACGGGCCTGCGCCTCACAGCTGATGGGCGCAGAGACTAGCCTGAGGCGCCGCTCAGAAGGTCCAGTTAAAGAGCTGGGGCGGAGTCGGAGGAGCGCGAGAGCAGCCGCTCGATCACCACAAGCTCCTATCGAACCGCCGACTCCGAAAGGGAAATGTCTGAGGCTAACGGCACGAGTGAGGGAGGAATGTGAAAGACTCCCCCCCCGCGGCTCTAATCTGCGCTCTTCAAAGTCCAGCCGCCGCCGTTCTAGTTGCGGAGCTGAAAAGCCCCTGGCAACCCTGCGCACGTTGTCCTTCAAGGACGAAGGGGAGCGCGAAGCTCCGGTGACAGACCCAAAATCACGAGCAGCTGGTCGATGTCACAGTGCGCCCTCAGTTCCCTTCAAATCGGTCAGGACCGAAGCCCTACCGAATCCCACGGTCTCGATGAGACTGAGACCCCTCAAACTCACAGATCACGTCCAAACCAAAGTTCACGAAGAAATCCAGCCAAAAAATGCTCCAAGATTTGGGATGGGAGTAACGTTTGCCTCGTTCGTCCCCACTGAGGACCGAGTCTAAACTGGGGATAGGAGAAGGCGGATCCAGTACTAAAGAAGACAGACTCGGTCCTCATTGGCTGACGGACGAGGACAACCCATCCTGAATGATGGCTCCACCCAAGATGGAGAAACAATTTTAAATGTGTATTAATGAGACATGATTTGAGGAGTGAGCAAAGTGGAAGCTCAGTAAGCTCAATGAAATTATTTTGAGAGACTATGCTAATAAATAGTTTCTCAATTTTACCACAACGCTCCTCAAACTGTATTGCCATCATGGTTTATTTGCCATTTCCTGAAAATCATACACAAATGAATAAAATGTTAATTTTATTTTTGCATGTCGAAAGAATACTGACTTTTATACCAAAAGCTACACTCAATGGACATTTGTGCTAGTACATTTGCCTAAGATATCTGACTATACTTCCCAGTGATCTTAAGTCTTTACAGTGTTGTTATGTGCTCTGTGCTCAGCTCTTCCATGCTAGTATAATGAATTTTAGGATTAAGTATCAAAAGTAAACTTCTAAAATAACAGCAATTTAACTCTTATTTGATTTCACATGCCATAAATTATTATTATTTAGTGTATGGCATATAAGGCCAGGGAGGCTACAATGTTATACACACAGTAGAAGTCCTGGCAGCCAACCATCACTAGTTCATTTGTTGCACCAGTGTACCACAAGAGGGCAAACTAACTTCACACCGGCTGGCCTGTAGCCTTCTCAAAGGAAGTCGGCTCATCCCAGTCTTCCCTCCATAAATTATTTTAACCAACACATCATCGTAAGCTGTCATAAATATCTATTGGGCTTGTTTCTTCTCTGAATTAACCTGCATGCATTGCACAACAACAACTAAGGGAACATAAACTGAATAGTAAAATTTGGATTAAAGGTGTTCAGGTCAAATACTATCAATATTTAGTTAAGCACATACTAAACATTTGTTCTGGCATATATATGCCTGCAATGATGATGCAGAAGTATTACAGTGCTAAAGCTAAGTTTTACTTTTAACATTATAGACTCCATAGAACATATAAACTTTATAGAACATTCCAGAAGATTCAGAGCAGTTTTCCTTTCTCTTCAAAATATCCTATTGTTTCTAAATTTTACTTTTTGAAATAGATTCAAGACCTCTTTCCTATTACTGTATCTTATTTTCTTAAATAATGAAAAATAATAAAATATCAATGATCAGCAATGGAACACATTTGAAGAAACAGAACATGTAGCTGGTACTGTATTTAGAAGATTATAAGCTGAATTTGGGGGAAAAGTATCAAAAAACTGTCAGCCAGGAGGCAGTTTAAGGTTTTTACTTTACTGGAACTCATTTAGATACATAAAGCTATTATTGTTAGTATTAGGTCTTATGTGGTTTTAACCTTACTACTGGGAATTGAACTCTTTACACAGTGTACTTAGCTTTATAAGCTACAATGACCTGGTTGTCAAAGATCTGATAAAATGCCGATTTTGGAGACCAAATCCTATAGCAAGCATATAAATAATAAGATTACAAAGGAAGATAGTTTGTTGAAGGAAAAATTCATAAAGGGGATCTCATGAAGGACTTCCTGAAAAGTAATCAGTGAAAAACTTAATATTTAAAGGTATGTACTTTCAAAGGTTTTATTTTCTTTATTTCTATATGATACTTCAGGACATAATTTAAACCAATACTCTCTTTGCAATATATTACAAGGCTTCATAATATATTCCAAAGTTTTCATTGCTGGAATTCTATTTTAAAAACTGGAAATGATGTGTGCTTATTGTGCTGATTTTGCTACATACATTCACGATGATTTATTGAGGACTCAGTAACATAAATGAAAAATAAACCACATAATATTCTGATCAACAACTGAGGAAATTAGTTCAGGTACAGATAATTTCTTATTATCTTATTCAGCATTATCTAGAACTAGCTGATACCCATGCTTCGCTATGAAACTATGTGATGGGGCTTGATAAATTGACACTTAAAGCTTGAAAACTAATGAGTAGTTAAAAAAGGGACTGTATTATTTCGTTAGAGATGGTAAGCTAAGTTTCTGTTACAGATGAAGACATTATTTGCATAGCATAGACTTTAAATTTGTCCCTCAGATGAATTGCTCAGGACCTCCCTGTAAACAACATTCCTGGCTTTGCTCTCTGGCTGGAGGATGACCCGGTCAGGAGAACTGACTCTGGAGCATGCCACATAGAACTGGCCATGGGAGAAACAGGCAGCTTCCCTTACTTGTGTTTTCCTAATCGCATCTGTAAATCTTTTCCTCCGTTTTTTGCCTCTTTTCCCGTTAAATTCGTCTGAACTGAAGAGGAAAATAAGGGGTGGGGGAATCTGTCTCTGCCTACCAGCATCCATCGGTATTCATCTGGCTAGCGTGGCTTAGCTCAACTGTTCTGTAGTAAAGCTGCTTGCTGCTGTGAAAGCAAAAGCAAAACTGAAACTCCTCTGCTTGTGTTTTGCATTTGGATCAGATTTCTTTTCAGGTGGGGAGGGGGGAGTAGAACTCCTTAGCATCAGAGCTTGTTAATATTAATATAAGTGTTAGGACTCTGTCCAACCGGTTGGGTTGGTTAATATAAACAAGCCACAAATCACTGTTTAATGTAATATATGTAATATTGCTTTAAATGCATTGGTGCATTCTTACTGGCAGTAACGGCCATAAGAGGGAGCTAGAGAACATGGTTAGTGCTCGCTCTCTCTCGCTTTTGCTGATTCATTGCTGAGTGACTTCGTGTCTGCAATTAAGCTCTGTGTGTAGCTAACTATGTGTGATAGGAGAGAATCTTTGTTTGATGATTAAGACAAAGAAAGACTGGTAAGAAGACTACTGTACTTCTGAACACTGACTGATAGAACGTGTATGATTCGGACTGTTATTTGGACTGTGCTATCTCTTTAAGTAAACTACTTTTATACACTTTAACGTATCTGTGTATTGACTGAATCATTACTCATATCTACTGCAACATTACGGTTCACTGTGCAAGCCTTCAGAAGCAGAGGTTACTCTGCACAATTCCTTAACAATAAGAAATACTCATGCTGCGATGGTCATTTTGAAAAATCCTTTCTTAGTGAGTACCTAGAAGCCAAGAGGAACATATGTGGCAAATTTCAAGTTTGTAGGCTTTACGGTTCTGGAGATTTCGTGATTAATGCGTGAGTCGTTTTCGCTTTTATATATATATTTAGATAGCTATAGCTTATTGGGTATTATAACAAATCTTAGCATAAAAAGTAACACCGCAATCACTATTTAAGTTAGCATCAGAATCAGAGGTGTGTTGCTCCCGGTTCAGACTGGTTCTTTAGAACCGTAGCGGGAATTTCCCGCAGTTCGCTGAACCAGGAGCGATCGCCGGTTGGCCACCCCCACGAACCGGGTCTCTCGGCGGCGCCATAGGTGCCACCATTTTGTTTTTGGCTTCTGTGCACGTGCAGAAGCTGGGTTTTCAGCACTGCGCATGTGTGTGCACGCGCAAAGCGTGCGCGCCCATGCGGTGCGGGAGGAAGCGAACCGGTGGCGAGGTAAGTTAGAACCCACCCCTGATCAGAATGTTAAAGAAATTTCTGCAAGAATTATTTTGGATGGCTAGCCTCATAGAAAAAACTCCAGGGGTTATTCTTCTTAACTATTTTGAATAAATTTGAGGAAATATTTGAGTGTGTGGTAAGACCTAAATAAACAGTGAAAATATTCAAACAAAATATTGCTTTAAAGCAGCAATTTTATCCATTAACTATTCTGTTGGTGGGTATTTAGTTCAGAGTTCATAGGATGACTACATATGCTTGCTATGTTTCACCAAAAACACTTGTCAGCAAAAAGAAAGCCTGTTTTTCTTAGAAATCCAAAAGTCTAACTGTGCCAAAACCAAAGAAAGGAAATCTTCAAAGCCACAAAATAATAGAGCTGCATATCAGCTAGTTTTTTAAAATAAAATTGTTTAAAGATAGATCTCAATGCAGTATTTCAAGGAGATGGTAAGAAAATCAAAGGTTGCCAGATAGGTTTATGCTAATTTATAATTGAAGGTCTATATAGTTGTGCAAACTAGTTGCACAGGAATTGTTTTCTAAGATCAAAGACAAGGATTCCAGTGCAGAATACCCATATGTAGATTGCAAATCACTTTTCAGCTACATGCATAGATTTCACATGAACATCTCTGAGAATGACATGGACTTACAATACCTAAATAAATGGGAAAACAAATAAATATAAGCTTCAGACAACAATTACTCAACAGAAAGTACAAGGATAAAAGTAAATTGTTAATTGGACTATAAGGCACATAGGATAGTATGCCTAGCAGTGTTAGCCTAAACATCCCCTTTCAAACACCCTATATTTTTTTCCACTTTTTAGCTGCCACAACTCTTAAGTTTAAGTATTAATAATATTAATCTAAAAAGAATTTTGTTAGCATTACACTAAGATTCCAGGTGAATTAGCAAGCTTAATTAAAATTCTGTTTTCAGCCCATGAAATCCTACTGTTGTTTAATGGACCTTTTCAAACTAAACACTGGAACAATTTAAAAGAAAAATAAATTTCAGAGATGCTCAATTGTTTTTAAATACCATGTAAGGGTTCAGTAGCACCAATGACTCTGAGCATAATGTTAATGATAAGGTGAACTGATAAAGTGATCCACACTGGTAAGGTTGAGATAAAAACCAGGGACATCCTGATTTTCATTCTTTTTAAACTGTATCTCCAATATTATGTCTATACCCATTTCCTTGAAAATATTCATACAGAATTTGATGGTGTTTATTTCCAAGGAGATACATACAGTATTGAGTTTTTACTTTTGATATTTACCATATTTCAACAATAAAGTCACTATATTGCCTTACATAACCTAGATTTTTCCTCAGATTTCTTTTCTCTTTTCTTTACCTCATCAGAAAATGAAGTCTAGCAAGGTTATTACTGTGCTAGTACATGGGAAACACTCAGAATATTAATGGGTTAACACGATTTAATATTATTTAGCATTTAAAAGCAAAAACATTCAAATTATTTTGAAATGTAAATTTTTGTCTTCCAGAACTTATTTATATTTTACAAGATAGAAATCTACCTCTATTATTCTCAAGTTCTGTAAACAAGTTCTGTGTATAACACCTTGCGATATTAGATTAATTCATACAAAATTTGAAGTCACTTTGAAAGTAGCTTTGGTATACCATAGCATTCATAATGGCATTGATTTATTGGAAATTAACCCTGCTCACTTCCAAACCCAGAAAAAGTTGGCCAAGTGTTGCCACCTGGTATGACAATTTTCTCTGGCAACACTTTGAATTGCTTTTCTCATCAGTAGGATGCTGTTTCATTTGCTTTTCTCATCAGTAGGATGCTGTTGCCTCATCACAAGTAACCATTTTTCTCCTGTCTCTTGCACAAAGCTTCAGTTTGCAATGTATCTAAGCAGCGGCCTAGTACTTTGAAGCCACTTGGTCTCCCATCAAAGAGGATGGGAATAAAGATTATTCTTGTCAACTACACACTTGCTTACTTTGCATAAAAGTAATGAAAGGGCACCTGGGAAGAACTGCAAGGATCTGCAAATATAGTCAAGATAAGTCTGGTCTACTTTCCTTCATCCTTGTTACTATAAAAAACAACCATGGTTCAAACTTCTGTGAAGAACACCTGCTATCTTTCTGGCTTCACTGCTGGAACTGGCTTTTAAACAGAAACAGAAAGAATAATGTCTTTGTAGTTGTTTGGCCTCATTTTTTTTTTCAGCAAAAGGTCCAAGAAATGCATTGAACATGTATTGAAAATGTATATGATGGAAAAGTTTCCTAATTTTATGTATGGGAGGGAGAGAATGGGGGTGAGGAATGTTTGTGCCCAGTCTCCTCCCTCTCCCTCTCCCTCTCCCTCACACACAGAAAATTTCTCTAAACAAAAGGATAAAAATGGTTTCTTTGGATGCTAGAAGACAATCAGCTGCATGCACACCTGGGATAGCACTTGCTTCAGTAGAAGAATCCTTTCTCTCTTCCAAGCCAACATTATTCCCACTTGATTGCTTATGTGCTCCCATGCTCTGCTGAGCCAGCTAGATATGAAAGGCAACTTTGGATATCATCCTCAATCATAAAATATTCAATTTAGATTTTTTGGGAGGCAAATAATAAAGTTCCTGCTTTGTGGCAGCCTCTTCATATTTTAACACTAGAATCATTTAGTGTCCTTCAGAGAAGCCTTTAAGCATCGATTAAATTTCATGGAAAGCTTTGTATGTTAAGGTAATGTTAAACAATGTAATTATCCAAGATATAAATCAAATCAAGCTGATAAAATCTGCTACTTGATTTATTCTGGAAGTATTTTCTCTATTGCTATTTGAAAGAACTGCTCATAAGAGATAGCACAAACAGCCGGGAACGATTTTGACCAAATTGTACTCCCTTTTCAAACAATATTTATATTTATAGGCTGAAGGAAGTTTAAAGAACAAAATCATTTTAAGAACAAAGCAGAAACCTCTAAAAATAATAAACTTTAAAGCTACATTGCATAATAAAAATATTCAACGACATTCTGCTGTATAATACAGACTTGCAGATCAAAAGCACTATGGGCTACACATATAGTAATTTACTGTGACACACTTCAAAATACATTTCATTCATTCATTCATTCAATTTATATTGAGAAATAAAATAAAAACAATCACAATAATACAAAAATGAAAATATACATATAGGTGAGAATAAATCACATATCATAATCACTAAAATAACCAAGAAACAGGTTCTTGCATACACTCAGCGTCTCTGACCCAGACCGAGGCATGCAGCCAGAACTTATGAAAAGCCAGTAGGGCAGCGGCCATTCTAATCTCCAAAGGAAGCATGTTCCATAGGGTGGACTGTACAGCAGGAAGGATCCACCAATTGTTTAGCTAACTGGACCCAAAGCATGCCTATTTAAAAAAGTTAATGTCATAGTCATGAATGTTTTCAAAAATTGAACCTTTTTCTAAAACTGTATAAAACTACGTAAAGTTAATTGTTCAATCTGTTGGCCAAGGCTTCTTAAACTATTCAAATGAACAATTTGATGAATAGCATTCCACCTTGGAACACGTCACAGGGTCAGAAAAGAAAAGCTTTTTCACAGTACATTTTAGAAACAGCAGCTTGCTCTAGTCTTTATCTTTCACATTTATTTTTTAATTAAATTTATCTCATTATCCAAAGTGATTCTGGGCAGCAGAGGCATCAAAGATATCTAGAATTTTCAAATATCAGTGCCAGGGGTTCCCAAACTTTTTGTCATCACAGCTCCCCTAAAAACCCAAACACTGAAACAGGCACAAATGAACAGGGAAAACAATAAAGGGAAACCTCGGGAAACGTGGATTTATTGTAGCAATATAACTAAAAAGTTCTTCACATTTTCCTTGGACTCAGAGTTTCCCTTAACAGTTTGGGAAACCCTGACATAGGGATTAAGGATTTTGAACTAGGGCTGGGGAGACATATTCCTGATATTGATGCTTGCTATTCCTAGCATTTAAACCAAAACCATAACTTACTTTACGACACAGAATTCAGTGCAAGCTACTGAGAATCAAAACCAGAAAATCATGGTTAGAATCCCATTGTGTGTCTGTGTATTCTGCATCTGGACCAAACTAGTGTATGCCAGAATAATTCAGGAAAGGTAGTTTTTAATTGAAGGTAGTTTAATTAGATTCCAGCACAAGTGATTGGTAGTCCACTTGTGGGTAGACCATTAAGAAGCTGCAGTGTTTCATTGTAAGATTTCATTCCACATTGTAGGCATAAAGACAGATGTCTGCACAAAAAAAGTTCTCCTGGGACAATCTAAAATTAAATATGCCGATTGCTCTTTTGTTAGAAGCTATTGCTGCTATTCCTCTGAAACTGATATCTTGCTATTTCACAATCATGATCTCCTCTACCCCCTCTCCCATGGTATGATAGCATAGTAACAGAAACACACAATAATAATTTCTGTATTAAACAAAATTATTTTGTGGACTTCAATAACATTGAAAGGATATGTTGTAAATATGAGTGCTACAATAATTTTCAGTAAAATGCCAAAAGGTGGTTCAGGTTTGTAAACAAACTCTTTTCAACACTATACATGAAACATATAAATATTTCCTTGTGTGAATCTGATTAAAAAATTAAAATACTTAACGTTTATAGAAAGAGATGTCAAATCTTGAGCAATAACAGATGTTCTGGAACAATATAAATAGTAGGGCCTTCCAGAAACTCTCCTAGTGTAATTTACTTAAATTCAAGATTTCTACTAACTGAATCACTGCACAGTTTATGCTGTTTTGTCTTGCGATATTCCTTTGCATGTGTTTTGCCCTTATGACTCAACTGTACAATCATCACAAGTTATCTGTTATGGTTATACTTTTGGACACATTTTAACACAACTTCCATATATTTCTTTAAGACTGCGATTACCCATCTTTACTCAGGTCAGACAGTCAAGTGATTTTTTGAAATATTTAGATACGGTACATGAATGTGAAACTTAATGTAGCGAAGATCAAGATAGCTGGGTTTTTTAGGGAATATACAGTGAACAATTACAAGTTATACATAAATGGTGTTAGGATAAACTAGATTTAGCAATATTTCCTTTTGGTTTTTTTTATGTTATACATTTAATGCAGGGGTGAAATTCAAAATTTTTCCCTACCGGTTCTGTGGGTGTGGCTTGTTGGGCGTGGCAGGAGAAGGATATTGCAAAATCCCCATTCCCATCCCACTCTGGGGCCAGCCAGAGGTGGTATTTGCCGGTTCTCCGAACTACTCAAAATTTCCGCTACCGGTTCTCCAGAACCTGTCAGAACCGGCTGAATTTCACACCTGATTTAATCTCTTTGGCTTGTTTTTCTTGTAACTTTTTTGCACTTTGCATAATGTTGCTTGTGTTGAAAGGATAAGCCTGACAGGTATGCATGTAAAATGAAAGTTACTTCCTAACAAACTGATGGCAAATAAACTCAGACTTGTACTTATGTTTATCAAACCATGGGGATGAAGGACAAAGCTCAACAGGTGACTGCTCTTAGAATCAACAAGGGAATAATTAGCTCAGGCAAGTTATTTACAAGTTTATTTTATACAAACAGGACAGCATAAGAAATAATCCTTCATTTATAAAACATAAATAAATAGCTTAAGTAACTCTTCAAAGCCAATTCTAAATATTCTATTCCTAACTTAGAGAAGGTCTATGTAAGTGATTGTTAAAGCTGACACCATATTTATGGCATATAATCAATCAGGATTGAAAAAGATGAAGAGAAGATAAACAGCATTTTACATTTCATTTATTAAACACAAATGGAAAAGTGGGGCAGAGTTTGGGTGACTATGTAGCCCAAGGCTGGTTGCTGGGGAAATTAGAGAGCAAGGAAGAGAATGTTTTAAGAAAAAGTGCAAAAAACAGAACAAAAAGAGTTTTAAAATTATCTTTCCTGGAAAGAAAAAAAGCACTTCATTATTAGGGAATTTAGAGCTCCAAATAGTTTCATTACAAAGAAAACGTAAAATAAAGAAGTTATAAAAATGAAAGGTCTTGATACACTTTAAGGACTCACAAATGTATTATCACATATGCTTTTCTGGATTACATTTCATCTCATGAAATACCATTGAGTATAGTCCTGAAAGAAGAGTAAAGTATATACACACAGCTGTTGGTGGGGGAGATACAAGCAGGAGAAGGGAATGGCAGGAATTGCTGCATTTCAAGTTTTGATTTATTCTTTTAAGACAGATTCCTTAACTGGTCAGAAAGTTAGACTTGAACACCAACATAGCATCCAATGTATGTTTCAGTTATAATATACTGTTGTACATAAAAGCTTATTTAATTTTTTTAAAAAATGCTGCAAAAATCCTTTTAGAGTAACATAAAATATAAGACAACATATCAATTAGTAAAGCCAGCTTGCTTAAGATGAGTGTCGAAAAAATATACAGTTCAGAAAACCCTGGTTGCATTTGGTTTCATATACTAGTCAATAAATTCATATGAAGAGCAGACTGAACCAGACATATATTATCTTCAATTTCTGACCCTTTTTCCCTGTGAATTCAAACATTTCCATATACTGATGTATCACTAATCCAATTCTAAAACCCTAAATAAAATAATCAGGATAGCAACATATTATTTGTCATATTTGCTCCTGAATATTCATAGTCACACACATGTTCTTTACAGATCATTTAGTAAGACAGTGAACTGGAGAAGTAAAGAGGAGATAATCCTAAGGAGGGAAGCAATGACAAACTTAGACACAATCACAAAGGTATTTCTTTGATAACAAGGATCAGAATAGTTAAAACAGTGATCATTCCAGTGATAACGTGATTGTTAAAGTTGGACACTCAGATATAGGGAAAGCAGATCAATGCCTTCAAATTATGTGTTGGATACTGTTACTAATAGTACCATGGACTGCAAGAATATCCAATCAATTACATGCCCAAATAGATTGATTGTTCTCCTGTGACAATGAGCAATAGGCAGAAACTCACATATTTAGGGCATGTACTAAGAGTGAATAGTGATTTTTTAAATTTTTTTTTAATAAGGCTGAGAATTAAAACATAACTAATAATAAGATTAAAGTGCTTGTTCTTTGAAGGCCTATACGTTATTATCAAAGAGAGGTCGAAACAGTAAACATTTGCTCATATAGTCACCAAGAATCAAGCCCAACTCTATAATATCTAATTAATTGTAAGCTTATTTTTAGTTACAGCTATTCAAAAAGAAAAAAAGGGGCACGGTGGCTCAGTGGCTAAAACGTTGAGCTTGTCGATCGAAAGGTTGGCAGTTCAGTGGTTCGAATCCCTAGTGCTGCATAACGGGGTGAGCTCCCGTTACTTGTCCCAGCTTCTGCCAACCTAGCAGTTCGAAAGCACGTAAAAAATGCAAGTAGAAAAATAGGGACCACCTTTGGTGGGAAGGTAATAGCGTTCTGTGTGCCTTTGGCTTTTAGTCATGCCGGCCACATGACCACAGAGATGTCTTTGGACTTTGAAATGGAGATGAGCAACCACCCCCTAGAGTCGGGAACGACTAGCACATATGTGCGAGGGGAACCTTTACCTTTACCTTATTCAAAAAGATAGTAAACCTAACATATAAAAATAGTAGAGAGTATTTGGTTTGGTTTTATCTAGCAACAAATACCCTAAGGGGGTGATCTAGATGAGGAATGACATTCCCCGGTGATCCAATATCAGTTGTAATTTTGCTTTTATCTATCTAATAAGCCATGAATTTTATCCTAATGGCACTTACAGCTGATGAAGCTATAATGCCTTGGGGTGCCCAACTTTCCCTTCCAGGTATGTCTGGTAAGCCAATGGTAAGTTTCTGGTCCCTGGTCTTGGGAGACTGGGTTTTGGGACTAGATAAGGCATGGCGGAACATGGATCAAGGTTGGACAGCACAGTGCTTGCTGGTTTATCACCTTCCTCCAGAGTTTTTTTTTACAGTTGGGGGTGATTGGGGAGGAGATGTCCACAGGTACTCTTCCATCCCCTATTTAACATTTTTGTGAGGCCTTTGGATGAAATCATTGATTGTCATGGAGATTACAATACACTCTAATTCAGTGCATTTCGATTGTATCTCTTTTACAGACCGTATTCTATTCTTGCAATCATTGTTTCAATTAAAGAGCCGTGGTGGCACAGTGGTTAGAATGCAGAATTGCAGGCTAATTCTGCTGACTGGCAGGGGTTTGATCCTTACCGGCTCAGGGTTGACTCAGCCTTCCATTCTTCCGAGGTCAGTAAAATGAGGACCCAGATTGTTGGGGGCAATATGCTGACTCTGTAAATCACTTAGAGAGGGCTGTAAAGCACTGTGAAGAGGTATATAAGTCTAAGTGCTATTGCTATTGCTAAAGTATTTTAAAATATTTTGGTATATGTTATTGGCTTTACTGGAGAACAAAACAATAGAAGCATTCTCAGAAACAATGTTGAATATAAGGATTACAGTTTGTGAGGAAAGATCTAGCACCATGATGGCGGACCTATGGCACGCGTGCCGGAAGTGGCACACAGAGCCATCTCTCCAGGCACACCAGCCGTCGCTTGTTGCTCTTTCAGGTTCCGGCACGCACATGTGCACCAGCCAGCTGGTCTTCGTGCACGCATGCGTGCCAGAAACCAGAAGACCAGGTGCGCCGGGAAACTGCTCTTCCAGTTTCCGGCGCTCCCGCACGTGCGCGCCGGGGAGCTGCTCTTCCGGTTTCCGGTAATCCCCCACGTGCACGCTCCCGTTTCGGTAGTCAGTGCCGAAAAGGTTCACCAACACTGATCTAGCAGTTCCCAGGTAAAACAGAACTATTCCGTAAACACTGAGCAGGTGCCTTACAATCTCAAGGCCAGGAACAGTGAGGCTAAATTTCCACTGATTTGAAAGAGCAGGAAGAAAAGGCCTAGAATTTGAATCTTAGACCCAAAACACATATATAGGTTTTGACTTTCTTGTCTCAAAAAGGAAACTAATTTCACTCTGGTGTTTCTGTATTGTTTGGTAAGCAAGTTTTAGAATATATAGTAAAATCTCTAGAATGTTTAGCAAGACATCTGACAACAATATCTATTTTCTCCTATTTTCATCAGTTATGCCTATAAGATCCAAACTGAACAATGGATATGATCTCTTGCAATCACTGCAGATAAGTTGCCAGTGCTTTATTCCAGTATCAGGAGCAAGTTGCAATCTAGAAGGATCAGATAACTCAAATAGTGAATCAGTAAGCCCAGGAGGTGGGACAAAATATACCAAAGCACCACTCTCTATATAAGTATTAAACCAAATCTCAGCAGCTGTAGCTGAAGCAGCTGTAGCTGTTGCAGCCCTCCAACACCAAATACTCACCTTCTTACTAGGTAAATATAATGGGAATCCAACTGAATCCACTACCTTCGTCCTTCAAAATGAATTATACATTTCCTTAAGACCCAAGGATTTTCTTATCAATTGGTACGAATGGGATTTATAATTGGCCTAAGAATAGAGGAAGCTGCAAAACAGACAAGAACTTGTTCTATTTGGACAATTATGCTAATTCTATGACTGGCCTGAGGGTTAACTTTGATGATTCAGTCAAGCTAGTAACCACCAACTGTGAACTCTGTTACCTTTTACATGGTAAGTATCTGATGCAGGAATATACTTCTGACCTCCTGTTGTTAGCTCTGTATGTGGCTAAGTCTTTCAAGATGAAAAAAAAATCTTAATTGGACAATTTAAAGAGGGTCCATCATATGAAATATGAGACAAACTAATTCACCAGGGCACTCCAGATATTTCTTTTGTATTTATCCATGTCTTATTGGGTATTCATAGAAAATCAAGGAACTGTGGCAGAGTGTAGGTAGAAGGGAAAATACCATCATTCTCTCTGAGATTGAGAGCCAACACAGCTGTGCTATCTGCCCAAGTAAAGATGGTATAATCTAGACCAAGGCTGTCAAACTCCCGGCCTGCGGGACAGATGCATCACACGCTGGCCACGCTAATGCACGGTTTGGCGAAGGGGGGAAAAGTCCCAATATGTCACATGATGCTGCCATGACGACATGAGTTTGACACCCATGATTTAGATAATCTGACAACTCTACATATATTGTCCTGCTAAGATTCTTCCTTCTGAAGCATCAAATGCCATACTTGTATAATATGCAATTAGATGTCTCAAACATTCCCATTTGGCCTGCCTGTCTCAGCCTCCATGGGCTTGGTAGATGGAGTAACCAAAAAATTAAATGGGGCAGAGATGGGAGGCTATCCAGCAATATTTAGTAATTCCCATTACTCTACGTACAAGACCCTGAAACACAACTGCAGGTCCTAGCAATGCAACTCAGGCATTGCTAGCAACTTTCTTGAAATCTCCATTATATGCAAATATACTCTACCCACCCAGACTGCTTGACTCTGTTACAATGGAGATTATTGATAGTTAATGCTGGCTGATGCTTAGGACCCAACGTAGAATCTACTATACACTGAAATTCACATTACCAAACAACAGAAGCCCTTGCACCTTTATTTAGCCTCCTATTATCTTTTCCTATAATTTGGAAAGCAAATTGGCTTTGAAACTACATTTTGCTGGCCGTGACATAAAATCTGGTTTTACAACATGCAAAATTCATAACCTGCAATCCTTCCAACTTCCATCACTACCAATCCTCAGCTGAAGGTTCCTCCCACCTTTCCTTTCAAATATGTAGGCTATACTGATATGTTTGGAAAGGGGGAAGTGCAGACTGCCCTAATTGTGCGACTATACTATCAGTTTTATTTCAGGAGCTCGGGTCCTGCAAAACACCATTATCTAATATTTAATATATAACAGGCCTACTTGAAAGTGTGTATTGATGACAATTTGAAGAAAGCCTTTCTCAGCCACTAATCCTTTCCATTAGTGCTACTACCTCTTTTTGCTAAAAAAAAAAAAAAGCTTTCTCTGTAGTAAGGGTAATCATTAGGGATCATTATCTTCTAATCTCATTTCTGAGCTCTTGAAAATTTCTGCAGAAAGCATACATATTTATCAAATTGTCTCTTACATGAGAATCTCCACAGACATTTAGCTATGCACTTTGGGATGAACACCCTCGAATGGTGCGGGAGTATGAATGGATTTCCAGAAAAATTGTAGACTACAGGAACCCTTTCAGCAGTTCCAAAAAGGCTCGACACCCATTTGCACTACTCAGGTGACCTTGAGAACACAGACAAACCTCCAAGTTGCCTCAATGACTCTCTAAAAGAATGCAAATGACCAGCTGTCTGCAAATATACTGTAATGGCTTTGGAGAACAGTCATGTTTTCAATGAATTTTTGAACATCATCAGTGAGAACTGTACAAATCTCTGGTGGGTTTCTGTGCCAGGGATAGGAGCTGCAACAGAAAAGGCAAACTTCTCAGAAAACAGTAGATAACATTGTTTTATCAAAGGGATTTGAAGGGCTCTCACTCTGTCCAATTTCACTGGCCAGGCAGAAATAATTGGGGATACATTGTCTCTGTAAGAGTAAAGCCTTATGCCATGAAGGGCTTTATAGGTGACAGTCAAGTGATTGCACCTGGAATCAACTGGTAACCAATCATGAAGCAGCTATGTCACAAGGGCATATCCTGGCATGCCTATCACTACCTGCGTAACTGCATTCTGAACTATCTGTAGCTTCCACATGGTCTAGAAAGATAGTTCATGTAGAGTGAAATACAGTAGTCCATTTGTGAGATAACTAGGGCATGAGTGAAGGGTCTCATGTCTGAAGGGCCTCTCAATCCAGAAATGGGCACAGGTTGGTGCACTAGATGTGTGAAGGCTCTCTTAGCCACAGTTGTTTTCCACTTTTCAAACCGTAGCTGTTAAGTCCAAAATGACCTCCAGATTGCACATCATTCTTGATTGGGGAAGTGCAACTTCATCCAAGATTAAAGACAGGAGGTCTCCAGAATTGGGAGGCTCAAATATCCACTCAACTTGGCAGGATTGAGCCTGTATATGTTGCTTTCCATCTAGATCTGCACAGCCTCAAAGACTAGGATAGGACCTCACAACTATTACCTGGTCAATGTAGGATCAATATCATCAGCAGAGTCAGATGATACCTGACCCCAAATCAATGTATAATCTTATGCAGTCATTTCATGTGGATGTTAAATAAAAGTAGTGACAATGCTGAGTCGTGAATCACCCACAAAGGAGGCAATACATGCTCTATCCTCTCCTGTCAGCAAATAAAGATGATTCCTAAAGTGCATCCAATATGCATCAGGCAAGTTCATGGTCTATGGCAGGGGTGTCAAACTCAAGGCCCGGGGGCCGAATCAGGCCCATGGGGTGCTTAGATCTGGCCCATGGGGCCGCCCTGGAAATGGCAAAGGACTGGCCCTGCCAGTGAAAATGGAGCTCGTGAGGGCTGCTGGCAGCCCTCCTGAGTTCCATTTTTGCTGGCAGAGGGTTGCAGGAGGCTGTTACAGGTGAAAACGAAGCTCAGGAGCCTGTTTTTGCTGGCAGAGCACTTGGGCCACCACAGGTGCCCCCGATATGATTGATGTTGAGCTGGACATGCCCAGCCTGGCCTCACCCACCCTGGCCCCCCCCGAGGTTAAACACAACTCTGATGTGGCCCTCAATGAAATTGAGTTTGACACACCTGTCAAATGGTATCCATGGAGGGCATTAACTCCTCCGTTGCCCCAGACTCATTCTTACCCAGTAGATAATAGACTTCATATCTCTAAAGCCAGCCCAGACATGGAATGCAGCAGTTCAAGCAGGGATGATACTGTAGAGTACAGAAGGCAATACAGGGAAAGCAATTCCAGCTGTTTTCTGGATCCCAAGTTGAACCAGAAGACCTCACAGAGCCTCTGAGAACCCTCAATGACTCATGGATGACAATACACCTCTCCCTCCATCCCCAGTCTTCATTGATTACATACATGCTAGGTTAGCAACCTAATCCATAATTTTCCTTATTTTACCCTTTCTCATACAGTACCAATTTAGACATGAAGAATTAACATAATGCATTTGGAATCAGAGCATTTATTCTTTTCACTGGGCTATATCAAAGAGTACTTAAATTAACTTATTTGGAATGAAAAGCTTTCAAACTCAGCTCAAAGGAAAAACAGCAATCTCTCGTTTCCCCTGCCCTGGAAGAAAACCCAGTAAATGATCAGATAAGTCACTAAGTTGATCCTCCACATAGCAACTTACAAAGCTGTTTTTATTTCCTCTTTCATACAGATCAGTAAGATCATTTATTATTTGGACATTATCTTCTTTTGCTTCTTAGGTGAAGAATGGCACCCATCATTCATTCAATTCTTGGGAAAAGCTGAGTAATTGTAGGCAGTCACTGGCTGGAAAGCAGTAGTCATCCCTTCTCAAAATTGCTTTTTGTTAACTTACTTCCAGAGCTAAGTAGGAAGTGTGCAAGTCAGCAAAATAAGCAACATCTACAGAGCAGTACAGAACTTTATATTTGATTTGTGCCCACTTCCAAGTGTGCCAAGAGCATGAGCACAATACCTATTTGCCACTCTTTAAAACAGCTATGTCTTTTTCTGGTCTCACACAATTGTCCTCTGCGTCTGCTATATAATCTCAGAAAATACGTAATTGCTTTAAAAAACCACAGGCAGGTGCTATGTTCATGTTATCACACACTCTTGAAACATCTTTATGAAACTTAGTCCAAAATACTACATAATCCTACAATGCTTATATATTCCTTCTCTCTGAAAGTGCAGCATATAGTCTTGTTAACAGAAGCATCAGGCACTTTATCCTCTCATTATTTGCTCAGCAGAATTCTCCTTCTGAGTAGCCCAATTCTGAATTTCAAATCCTCTCTACTGTGCTTTTTTCTTCAAAATAAACACAACAGTATTAAACATCCTTTTCTCAAATAGGTGGTTAATACCATAAAGAGCAGCTTTTTCTAAAGATCCTATTCCAAATTCTAAGTGCTTATACAGCTGTAAGTCCAACTGGTTTCAACATTTACTGCATTTCGGATTGTGGCTTTTGAAATGCAGTGATTTGCATTTACATTCAGGATCTCATATTTTTGTTTTTTTTAAAAAATAATGAAAATGAATAAAGAAGGTTCTGTGTTCAAGTAAATTGGAGAAGGCGATAATATAACTGCATTTATGTACAAAGATAAGCTGCAGCCCTTGCCATATTGAAACAATAGTATTGTTGTAGAGTTAAATAACTTTTGCCTCCATGTTCAAATGACTAAGCTATACATCTTAATCCTGAAGGATGGATGCAAATGCCTTAGTGTTGTTTTTGAAACCAAACAAGTGTACTACTGAATATAAAAGTACCCTAACTGATAGGATATATATGGATAAAAAGCAACACTTGCTTAATTATACTCAAGATACCTTTACAAAACATTTAAAACAGATTATTTAACATTATACAATATATAATATTCCGAAATAAATCCTTGCCTGGATATAATTCTGCCTAAAAAGACAAGAGGATACACTATGTATTCTATATGTGCTTACACATTTTCTATGTGTAGGTAGTCTGATGTCAATAAAGAGTTGTCATTTATACATTATTATTTGTGCTATTTCTTATATTTGTTAGAAAATATTTCTTCCAAGAATGCTGTAATTGTTACAGTAAAAAAAAAAAAGCAACAGTCAGTGAGACCAAACACTGAAACCCTTTGTGTCACCGGAATAGTATTTAGATGTGCAGCTGATCATTTTCTTAACCACACTGCCTCAGTCTCTCTTTCTCTCCCTCTCTCTCCACTAATCACACAAAACCATCTTTCAGGACTAAACAAAGCTGTTCTGAAATTTGCAACTGAAATACAAGGAAAAAAAATTCCTTCCCCTCCAGACTGGTCGTTTGGATTTACGAAAACCCATGCTGTTTCCAATAGGCGGTAATGGCTTACCAGCTGTCAAGCTCCAGCTCCAGCAATGACTGAGTCCTCTCCGAATTACAGTGCAAGCACCACATGGCTGGAGAGAAGAAGTAAGGAGGACCCCCCCCGCCCAAGTTTATAGCATATTTTCCCCCCCCCCCGGTTCGCCCACCACTTTCGCCTTGCCCTGAGACTGCAGAAAGAGTAACTAGAGGACGCACCAAGAAGCGTCCTGCTAAGTCTCCAGAGCGAGTGCTGAGCGAGGGGGGGAGGGAGAGGGGGAGGGGGTCCGGAAAGGCACGAGAACTCGGAGGTCCACCCTTTTCCAGCCACAGCGCGCGCGCCTGTGCACGCGCATGCCCTCACTCAGTTACCCTCTCACACATCCATCCATTCCGCCAACCGCGCGAGCTGAGAATACCAATGGCAGAGATTGAGGAGGGGGCCTATCTTATGAAGCAGAGATTGATTTTCGGAGCAAATGCCAAGGCGGGGGCTAGTGGAGAGACAAAAAAAAAAAAAAAAGAGGGCGGTAGTCACCCCAGGAATAGAACATTGTCGGGGTGAAGAAGAAAAAAAGCGCAAGCTTTCCTCGTCCTCTCTGGGCATTTGCAGGCATGTGACTTCGAAGAGGAGGAGAATGCACAAGCAGCGGCAGCCCCCGCCCCCGCCTCCTCCTCCCACTCATACTTTTCTCCCTGCTTCTTTTCACGTGACGGAAAGAGTGGAGGCAGTACTATTAATAGTGACATTCAGACTTATTCGCTATTCAGCAGCTTCGGCGACCCTAGTAGCGGCTGTTTCCTCGGGCCGGCCGGCCGGCGGGCAGGCACACACACACACAAAATTTCGCTTTGGTAGCAACAACTCTTTGTGTTGGCTTGAAACGGCTTGGAGCTATTTTGAAAAAAAGATCGCTTCCCTTCTTTTTCCTTCCTTCCCTTTCTTTGAGTTCTCTTTTCTTTGCGATATAACTGTTATGTTTCATAACGGCATTTTGGACGCATAATTGTCTTCCAAAGTTAATTAAAACTCAAAACAAAAAGACTACAGAACGCTTGTTAACTGCAAACTGATTACCCTAACTATGTCCTAGTGGAATAGATTTGGGGTTTTAGCAGTTCTAAATCCACTTCAGCAGAGATTAATAAGATGAGTGTATCTGGTTTTGAAAAATGAGGTGTGTAGAAGCTTTTTCTTTGCCCATCCATATAGCTTCTGAGCAGCCTTCAGAAATCTGATTCTGCACGCTCCAGAAATGCTAGACTGCAAGTCCCAGAATTCCCCCCATGCATATTTTGACTGAGAAATATGGGAATTATAATCCAACATTTCTGGAGGGCAGAACGCTGTTCGAGAGCTATCAGATGCAGTCCAAAGCCATATTAGTTTTTGGGGAGATAATTTACAATTATGCTTTGGAATGGATTTCAAATTAATTTGGCTCATATACCTGCTTACAGAGAAAATTTACTGTTACAGCGTGCTTAAAATTTCCCATGAAGGTAATTCCACTCTGTTTGTCTATTCTTGGCCAGTAAACACATCAGGAATCCTGAGACTATGTCATAAACATTGTCACAAAATGCCTATGCTGAAAGTGTATCAAATTATAAAATATCAATTTTCCTGAAGATAAATTATTGAGATAAACTCCCTGAAACCTTTTCTCCATCTCCACTGGAAACTCAGTGTATCTAGAGCTTCTCAGGGGCTCAGAGGCATTCTATGAATAAATGTTACGGAAGGCTGGGATGCAAGCTTTACTTATTTTCATGAAAAAAGTATTTTTTAAAAAAAACATAATCCCATGGGTATAAACTTTTAAGTGCCAAAAGAAGTTGCTGATGCCTCTGATCTTCATCTTAATATTTATAATAGTTTTTTTGTACTTTGAACCCATTCGCTTATACAAAATAAATTTATTAAGCATACATTTAACTTTCCAGTCCTTCAGTATTGCCTGCGATGAGATGAAAATGGCTGCCTTTTCATCTCTCAGATTTATCTTCTTCATGGTATGGTATACCGTAATTCATTTTTGTTTTTTCTTTCCTCTTTCTTTCCTCATATGACCTGGACTCTCATATTGTTTTTCCTATGCACATATGCCAGTTTCTTGATAACTTTAACTTGCCTAAAATTAGACATGGTTAAGGAAAACATGGCATTGTTGTTTCATACAGATGTTATACTACACCAGTCCTTCTCAAATAGTGGGGTGCCCCCCCCGGGTAGTAACTACACTAACTCTAGGACAGTATTCTGTAGCATCACACATGTATATATCTCCAAATTGATGAATCTTTAATAGTTTTTTTTTGGGGGGGGGTTGAGGTGTCGTGGTCCATCAACAAATATACATCTAACACAGTGGTTCTCAACCTTTCTAATGCCGCGACCCCCCCGCCGCCGCGACCCCCTCCCCGCCCCCTCCCCGCACGGGATGAGTTGACAAAGGGGGCGTGGCACCAGGGGCGAAATGCTCCGGGTTCGGGCTTGCCTGCCGGTCGCCGGACAGCTGATAGCATCGGAAGCGGGGGACTTCGCCCGGACGCCGCCATTTGGGTTCTTTTACCCTCTGCGCATGCGCAAAGCATTCTGCGCATGCGCAGAGGGTAGAAGAACCCAAATGGCGGCATCCAGGCTACCAGCTGTCCGGCGACCCGCAGGCACGGCCGAACCGGGACCTTTTCACTCCTGCAGTGACGGTGGCACCAAAATGGCGGGCTAACGCACGCGGCAACCCCTGTGAAATGGTCGTTCGACCCCCAAAGGGGTCGCGACCCACAGGTTGAGAACCGCTGATCTAACTAAAAGTGACACCATTAGCCCATATTTTACCATATGTCTAGTAAGAATATGCAGGAAACTTGTTGAAGCCAAGCCATAATTGATTGAAAACCACAATTCTAACTCCACTGTAGGGTTGGGAAAGCTGGCGACAAATGCACTATAGAAGTACATACTTGCCTTCTGTTGTCACTTTGCAGAAAAGTTAAATTACCGTCTCAAATAATATTGACTTAATATTATTTGACTTAATATTAAAGTCACCCATTACTTTAAAAAGTTTCTTTGGATTCTATTATACCAATTACATTTCATACAACCGCTCAATGTTTTATGAGCACCTCCTTTCCTTCTTTCATAGTTTTATGTCGTTTATTGGATAACAGTAGAGGCAGTGATGAATTGGCATAAATGTAATACAAAAGAAGCTACCTTGTTTCCCTGAAAATAAGACAGGGTCTTATTTTCTTTTGACCCCCGAAATATGGCCTTGGCCTTATTATCGGGGGGGGGGGGGTTATTATTTTGGGGGTGCAGTAGGCAGCAAGCCCACCGGCCCCACCCTCTCCATCCTACCACCTGCTTGCCTGCGGCCGCAATGACCCAAATTCTCTGTGCGCCCTGGCTTCCACCTGCCCTGCTTGCTGGGCTTGCTGCTGGCTGGCCGCCGAACAGCTGACTGTGCTGCTCTGGCCTCGCGGGGGCTCTTCGGGCTCCTGGCAGCACTGCTTTTGGACGTCCTGCTGGGCTGCTCCTGCCTGGTGCAGGGGGAGTCGTCCCAGATCTATGACCTATGAAGCACCCCCCTGCTGCGGGTGGGGCGGCGCCGCCCGCGCCACCTTGCACAGCCAGCATGAGAGCTAGTGCCAACCAGGGCAAGGGCCTGAAGAGTGCCGGGCTCAGCTCGTAACCTGGAGCCTGCAGCACCGAGTAGACCTTCAGGAAGACACTCAGCAGCCCGAAGGCAGCAGCAGGTG